>BQNB010072396.1:3206-32453 GCA_026074375.1 Tanacetum coccineum
GCTAATTTTGAAAAACATGACATTGGTCTAGCACTATAAACTGTAGTTTTTGGATGAACAGTATTAACAGGCCTATCAGTATTAAGTGGTTTTAGGCCAGTTTTCATTAAAACTACTCTGGGAGTTATGTTCCTGTAAGAGTTAGGATGAGCCTTTTTAACAGAATAGTTATAATTTACCCTTGTATAATTATTCCCATTTACCATCCCTTCCCTTTAATGATAATTAAAGTGAGCCTGCACATGGTCACAGCTTCCACAAATAAAACATGCTTTATTATACATCACAAATCACCTCCTAGCTGTTGGGATTTAAGATTATTCCAGTTTCTTTGATTCCCTCTAGGTTTTTGTGATCTGTACATCTCTGCATACTTAACTGGTTTCCTAGCTGGTTTTTCTTGTTGTTTAACAGATTCTATCTTAGTAGGAAAAATAGTTTGCTTCTCTTTTTCTGACACCAACTTCTCACCCAATGGGGCATCAGGAGTTTTCTTAACCTCATTAGAGGTATCTTTACAGACACTCTTACTGGCCTTAGGTCCATAGCCTTCAAACTCAGGTTGTTGGAACTCTTCAAGACCAGAGTTGGACAAATCAATAGTTGGGGTGCAAATAAGCCTGTAGGTAGAGGTGGAACAGCATTATAGCTTACAAACCCCACACCTTTTCTACTATTATCAGATATTTGACTCCCTATTAATTTATCTAAGCTCTTAGAAGCATTTTCAAATTTGTCAATTTTAATCTGATTGCTCTCTTTTTCTTTCTTAAGCTTCTCTATCTCACTTTTAAGAGCATTGATTTCTGAGTCTTTAAATGAGGTGTCTCTTTTTAGAACAACAATTTGGTCATAAAACATAACCTCATTTTTTTTGTAAAAGACAAGTTGTTCTTCTATAGATGCTAAACCTCTTTTATATGTAGCTAGATTTATTAAACTCTACTCTTAAATTATCATATTAAGTTTTAAGAGTTTCAAAGCTTTTAAGACATGTGTTAGTACAAGTTATGTCATTATATAGCTTTGAGTCTGAGAAAGCCATAAGAGCCATGTTGGTAGGTACTTCCTCATCTGCCATAAAGCTCCAATCAAAACCAGCTCCATTAATAACCACCATAGCTTTGGAAGAAGTTTCTTCCACATTCATAGTCCTTCTTGAGCTGTCTTGATTCTTGTTCCTATTATCTTGATTCCTAGGACCTCTGCATTCTCTTGCAAAATGTCTCATTTTATGAGAGTTGAAACATTCTACCTTGGACTTGTCATATCCAGTAGTATCACTCCCATTGATAGTGATCTTCTTACTAGTTCTCTGGAAATACCTTCTTGCTCTCGTGCTTAGTAAAGCTAACTGCCATTTCAAATCCATTTCTTCTAGGTCATCTTCATGGATTTGTTCAAGGTCTTCATGAACAAGTCGAGACCCATTTGGTTGATTTGCTAAAAACGCATAGATAGTGGCATCACTTAAGTTAGTAGTATTATCTGGAGAATCAGTAGTACTAACAGGAGAGTTGGCAGTACTAACTTGAACATTGGCAGTATTAACTTCATTGGTACTGCTAGGAGATGACACAAATGCCATATTCTGAGAGCTTGAGTTTGAGTTTGAGCTTGATGTTACAGTTCTTTTGACCTATTGTTCAACAATCTTAAAGTTGTTATAGAGATAATCAATGCTCATTGTGTCAAGATCTGATTTATTCCTACAGACCACTACATGAGTGTTCCATTCAGAAGGCAGACTTCTCAAAATTTTTAAGTTGAGATCTTCTTGAGAGATGTTTTCACCCAAGATGGCCAACTGGCTAACAATTTTCTAAAGCCTGTTAAAAATATAGTCAAGTGACTTTGTGCTTAGAGCATTGAAGTTCTCATACATACATCTGCTTTATAAGTGTCTTTTGAGTCTTCCTTGTGGCATCATTACTACCAGATCTTGTTTGTATGGCATCAAACAAAGTCTTAGCATCCTTGTATTGATTGAATGTCAGTTGATGTTCATTGGGAAGTGCCATCAGCAACATACTTCTTGCTATTACATCATTCTTCTTTTGGGCCTTCTCTTCAGTAGTAACAAGACATAATATCATTGAAGTAGAAGTACCATCAGCATTTGCTATTGTTCTTGTTGTTGGTTTGAAAGAGTTTTCATTCTTTATGACATCCCATAGAGCATAGTCTTGAACTTGAAAGTATTGCTCTATTCTTAGTCTCCACATCTCATATTCACCTTCTTTGAGAATGGGAAACTTTGCAGTAGCATTGGTTTGGGCAGTTTCTAGATCCATCTCTTTGTGTGAATAAAGAGTTCTTCTTGTTTGTTTCTTCTAGATAAAAGTTTCAGAACACAAGCTCTGATACCATTTGTTGTTCCCAACTCAAGATCTATTCTTTAGCTTGTAAAGATTATGTTACTTTGGATAAATCCAAAACAACAATGTTAGAAACTTTGTGAATACTAAAGAGTATGCGCAATCTACTCTTTAATACTTAGAAGAAATATCAATAAAACATTAAACTTGAATGAACAATGATATAACCAAAAAGCTTCAATATTATTATGATGAATAATATGAGTACTCTGTCTAGTACTAGGGTTTACAACCTTGAAGCTATGCATGCAACTCTATGAATGAGATTACAATAACTAAAACCTAGAATCTCCTTTTATACACCAAGGAGTTCTTTACAAGATAACTACAAATCTTTGAAGATACTCAAGATCTTCTATAATTCTAATAATATATACATCTTTCTAACTTTATAAGATATACACTTTGAATAAGTCCATACATATCTCTTCACACGTCTTTATCTTCATGCAATCATTATCTTCTTCTGGCAGTCTTAAGTCTTCAGCAGTATTAAGATCTCTTCAGCAATATTAAGTTAGTACTAGCAGTAATAACTTTTACACTAGCAGTACTAATCAGTTAGTACTGGTAGTTATAATCTGAGCAGTATAAACTTTTAGGCTTGACAGTACTAAGTGTAAAGACTTTTAATTCCTAACACCTG
Source organism: Tanacetum coccineum (assembly GCA_026074375.1). Classification (NCBI taxonomy): domain Eukaryota; kingdom Viridiplantae; phylum Streptophyta; class Magnoliopsida; order Asterales; family Asteraceae; genus Tanacetum; species Tanacetum coccineum. The sequence goes on from BQNB010072396.1 coordinate 6,231, forward strand.
CTCTGGTGGAGGTCAAGACTCGGGAGTTTTACCAGGGTCTGATCCAGCCTGGCCTTCATCAATCTCAGCAGTCTTTTCTTCTAGATTCACCACGTTAGCCACATCGTCACCTTGTTCTTCACTAATCTGCAGTATCTCAGTATCACCTCCACTGTTTGTCTTGTCGGTATTAGCACCTATTTCAGCATCCACAGGAGACGGAGAGTCACAAACTATATTTGCAGATGTGTCATCCTGTGGCTGTGCAGAGGGTCTTGTTGATGCCTCTTCAGTAGCTGGAGTCTGCCTCTGGAATATAAATTGGTTTATGGTACTTCTCCTTTTTGGCGTGTGCAGAGCTAACAGTTATTGTGTAGCTTGTTCTTCTGTTGCAATTACTTTTCCTTTGCCTTCAACTACAGGGAGTGGTCGGGTGGCCTCTGCTACAGGTTCTCGAATGGCTACACCACCAACATGTGCTTGACTTTATGCATGAAATGATTCTAGACTCATCTGAATAGCTCGTTCAACATCATATTCTTCACCTTCAGCTTGATGTTCGGGTTCAGGTTCAGGTTTAGGTTGAGTTGGTTCATCTTCATCAATGAGTTGGAGAGAAGGCTTTCCTTTACAAAGTTTCTACACTTTACCTCTTTTTGGATGCTTCGCAGGAGAAGGCTTTGAGGGTTTTTCCTTGGTTACCTTAGGTTTCAGTGTAGGTGCTGGTTTACTTGAATTCTCTTTAGCAGGCTTTAGCTTGGGTTGCTTGGCAGTTGCAGGTTTCTTCTTTCCTCCATGTTCGGTTGCAATTTTTCGATCAAGCTTTGCAACCATTTCCAAGTAAGCATCGTAGTACGGTGCATTCCTAATATTGTTCGAGATCAGCTCGTTAGGAATTGGCATTCCAAAGACTTCATCTTATTTGCCTTTGGGAGCGAATTTGAGATTACCAAGTCTGAGATCTTCTTCAGCAAGATGAAACAGAGATGCTGATCTTTGGTGAATACTATGAGTTCTTCCCAAATGACAGATAATAAGCTTCATGAATCGACAATAAGGAATAACGTGAGGCTTGTCTTTCCTACCCTTCTTAGTGGGACTACCCAGATTGGCCTTATCAATAAGAAAAGTCTGAATAGCTTGTACAAATTCTTCTCACATAAGTTCAGCATAGTCAACATTTGTACTTGTAATTATGCCCTAAAGCATCTGAAGAACTAGGTATCTAGGCCTATCATACCCAGAAGTTTTGCTTGTGAGACATTGGTTGATCATAGACAATATTGCTCTCCAGGGCTGATACAGGTTATTCAAACCGCTATGACCAAACTACTATGTAGAGGAATGATCAAACTGCTATGTAGAGGAATGATCAAACCGCTATGTAATGGAATGATCAAACCGTTATGACCAAACAACTACGGATTTTATATTTGTTTTAATCAAACCGTTATGACCAAACCGCTAGGGATTTTATATTTATTTTAATCAAACTGCTATGACCAAACCGCTAGGGATTTTATATTTATTTTAATCAAATCGCTATGACCAAACCACAATCCATATTTTATTTGATTAAATCAAACCGCCATGACCAAACCGCTATCATTATTTTAATAAATATATCAAACCGCTACCAATTAAAAAAAAATTGAAATAGCGGTTTGGATTATTTTAATAATCAAAATAATCTTCATCAAACCGCTAACCCGTAGCGGTTTGCCTGCTTATAATAATATATTGATTAATCATAAAACCTCTAACATGCATATCTAAGCAAACCTCTATCAAGCTTCTCTAAGCAAACCGCTATCAAGCAAATTACAACCAAACCACTATCTAGAAACACATATCAAATCACTATCAAGCAAAATAGATCAAACCGCTAGCAAGAACTAGCAAACAAACACATTTGAATACCATTTTGAACACTACGGGACATGCATTTGAGGCTTCCAATACATTCCTAAGTATATTCATTACCACAAACATATTAACAACCACAACAAACAGCATTTTAACTAATAATGATCACAAGCAATTAGGGAGCAAATTAAATAAGCAAGCAAGCATCATCTATACCTAATGACCATTTCCTAGCAACCCAAACATAATTCCAAACACTCTTTTTGATTTTCGTTAAAGACACCTACTAAATCAATATAGGTTCCTAAATGTGTTAGAAAAACCATGATCAAGAAATGATATACTGAACTTAAGCCCTAACCGCATATATCCCACCCACCAATTCACAGTTTCAAACAACTCTCAGAATTTAGATCGAAACCTAGGTCGAATCTAGAGATTGAAGCAATTTAAATGTGTTTTGAGTTGATTCCTTTTAGCAACGCGATCTATAACAGATATAGAATACGATTTAATGTTTACCTTAGCGAATAAAACACAGGAAATCAAGGAAAGGGTGGTGGCGATTCGTTGTGGCAGTTTGCGATAGTGAGTGTATGTTTTTATGTTTGACCGAGAAATGAAGGTTTGACCAAATTGTCAAACCGCCACCTATTTATACTAGAGGTTTGGGAAATGGCAGTTTTGGTCCCTTAGGTTTCTAACACTTTTAACTTTCGGTTTAAAGTTTTTCTAGGGATAAGTAAGTTTGAAGAATGGCATATTCAGTCCTTGTAGTTTAAAAGGGCTATGAAACTGAAAGTAACCCGAGAAACCATCGAGAAAACAACAATACTCGTTTCCCGCTAATCTCTCAAGCATTTGATCCATAAATGGTAGTGGAAAGTGGTCTTTACGAGTGGCTTCATTTAACTTTCGGTAGTCAATGCATACACGCCATCCCGTAACCAGTCGAGTCAGAATTAATTCATTTTCATCATTTTCAACAACGGTAAAGCCACCCTTTTTCGGTACGCAATGTACAGGGCTTACCCAAGGACTATCCGAGATCGGGTAAATTAATCCGGCGTCAAGAAGTTTTTCAACCTCTTTTTTGATGACATCGTGGATCTTTGGATTCACCCGTCTTTGGTGTTGAACCGCCGGTTTGTAGTTGATTGCTAGTAAATCAACACACGTAAAAATAAAATATAATATGAAAGAAAATTACCAAACTACCCTTGAGGACAAAGGTAGAAAGGAAAATCTTCACAAATATATATATATATTATACCTATATTGACCGGGAAGTATGATTCCCGGGTCGTTATCCCCCAACGATTTGTGAAATTGAGACCACGTTTGTTGTTCGGACAATGATTTGAATTGGTAACAAAGATTGATTTGATTATCTATTTCTATGAATTAAAATAAGCAATTGATAACAATTAATCACGAAAACAAATAACGGGAAATTAAACTTTAACTAAAAACGCAAAACGGGAACTCTAAACGGCAGTTAAAAACCCTAAATTTCCAAATTTAAACCTAAAATGAGTTTTTCTTTTTAAATAGACTCTAATTGACTAAAAAGTAAGTTTAAAGAAAACTAGAACAAAAACGGAGTTGAAATGAGCTTAAAAACATGAAAAATGTAAACGGGAACGAATCTCGTTCTTTAAAAAATAAAATTTTGCAAATTAAACCCTACGAAAGCAAAACTAATTTTCCTAGAAACTTTACGATAAAATAAAATTTTCTAAAAATATTTATATTTTTTTGATTATTTTTCTATTTTTTATGATTTTTTAAAGTTTTTAACAAAAATAAATGTTTAAAAATACTAAACTAATTATAAAACTTTTGAAAAAATTATGGAAAATAGCTTGAACTAATACGGACCTAGGAAAAATAAGCTTAGTTACACAGCTTATCGAATAAGCTGTGTAAAAAGCTATAACAGCTTATTAGCTTAAAAAGGGAAAATGTACAAGTATTAGATTTTGTAATCTTAGAATGAAAAAGACCCCAGGGCACGATGGTTAGATGTGTGTGGTGTGTGTTGTTTAAAAGGGTTGAGGATGTTGAGGTCGGGGGTTCGAGCATTGCTCACCCCCGATTTCCATTTTCTCCCTTTTTTTTCTTTTGAAAACTTATAAAAGCAAAGTTTTAGAAAAGCTAAAAATAAGCACTTTTAATAAAAGAAACTTTTATTGAAACTCAAGAAATAAGCTGAAAATGGCTTAAAAGGCAGAAAAACAACTAAAACTAATTTTTGTTGGCTTTTTGAAAAATCTAAGAACTTTAAAAGCTAGAAATAAGCTATACTAGGGCTAAATAAGCAATATCTATCCTAAGTCTAACCTAATAAGTCAACATGGACAGAAATAAGCTCAAGAGACCAAGCCATAAGCTGAAAAATCACAATAAGCTCTTAAGCAAACTTTGGAACCAAACAGACCCTATAGGGATCTTTGAGCTTATTTTTAGATAAGCTCTTGGATCCTTGTGGGGAAATGACTTATGCAAGCTTACTCTACAACTAATAAGCTTCCAAAAACAACTTTTGGAACAAGGTTTGAAAATCAATTGCTTATTGAAAAAGCCTATTGAAAACAGCTTTAATACTCAGATCATGTTGATTTTTGAAAAGATAAAAGTACTATTTTGTAGCTTAAATTTAGATGACAAAATAAGCTAGAATTTAAAAACTAATTGCAAACTTATAAACTATGATATATAAGCTACTTCTATGCTGAAAATTAAAACCTAACACCTATTTTAATCTACTGAAAATGAAGCTAGAAAATGACCTTTATGCTTTTTAACAATGCTGATGCAGTTGACATATATATGCACCAAAGATAAAGACTAGTTAATGCAGACTTGATGAACTAATTTTAACACTAACAAAACTCAAAACTTAAGCTAAAAACACCTAATGCAAACACTAGAAATGATTAGAGCTTATAATGCAAACTAAACCAAACAGACTTGAACATATACTAGACTAACCTATTAAAACCTAAATAACTTCTAACCTAGCTTATAAAACTACCTAAAACATGCTTATATGAGAGATTAAAAGCAAATTTTAAAGACCAAAAGGCCACAAGCAGTACTAACTTGTAGTTAATACTGCTGTGCCAAACACTCCTTTAAAGTTTATAAAATCCATTTAAGCTTATGATATTGAAATCTATTGAGCAATGTTTTAATACCAGATAATAACCAACTTATGTTTACCTTAATTAAGCTATAACTACTAACAAATAAGCCAGAATCTAACAGCTTAAAACTATGCTAATATTTTTTTAAATTTTTAGAGATTTATAAGAGAAAACATAAAAATCTAAGATCTACACTACAAAAGCTAAAAACAGATAATAAAACATGATTAATAAGCACAATGAGATAGATTTAAGCACAAATAAGCTAGCAGGTAAGCAAAATAAGCAAATTATAAGCTAAAAATTAAGACAAAAATGGAAATACCAACTTACAATAAGCCTTAGCTTAACAAAGGCTTGACAAGCTCGTGGAGCTACTCTACTAGCTCCAGCTTATCCTTGGATAAGCTGGTAGGGGTCATGGAAGCTCATCCTTTTCTAGATTCCCTTCCAAAAAGCTTAATCCATCCATAGCATAGGTATTTAAGCTGATTTTAAAGTTACAGTAGATTAAGGCTTTATTGAGCTTAAATCCAAGCTTAAAGACTTAGATAAGCTAGTGATAAGCTTGTTTACAAGCTTATGAGTAGTTTGAAAGCTTATAGAACAGTTTAATAAAGCTTTTGGAAACAGGTGAACATAATAAGCAAGAACAAATTTTATTGAGTAAACTAAAATTTCATTGATATTAAAAACAGATTACAAATTATTGAAAAACAAGATTACATTTAAAAATTAAGCTAAATTACATTATAAGCTAAAATCTATAAGCTAATTTTTAAACTACTCCTAGATATCTCTCTTGTGAGTGATGAAGGCTTCTATTTATAGGCCTGGATGAAGCTTCTAGGTCTCAATTCAGTTATACGCTCCTCTTGATCTCGTCCTTTCAATCTAGCCAAGCATTGGATCCCTATTATGAGCTGTTGGATTAGATTTTGATCACACATATCGCCAACGTGGCAATCCGTATGTCATATGCCTTTTTGCTTCTTTTGTGAGCATTTTAATGTAAAATCCCTTTCATCTGTGTGCTTCTTCCATATCCCGCGTGTCATTCTTTGTGAGAAATGGCCAATCAAAGCTCCTTAATGACGTTTTCTTATGCCAACCTGTCACTTAACACTTGAATTTCATGGCCACGTCCTTAATTGTGATTTGCCCTTTGATTTTGACTCGGGGTAAATCAAAGAAGAAGGTGAATAGTAGTAACAATATTTCCCGTATAAAAACTTGTATAAAAGGGGTGTGTTTGACTTTTCTTTTGACCCGGGTAATTTTGTTTTGACTTCAGGCTTATAGGTTTTAGGCCAAGAGTGTGTTTTGGGCTTGGGTAAAGGGAACAGGCTTTGGATTTGAGTTTATATAAGAGTTAACGGGTGTTAACTCTTTATATATTAAAGAGTTAATACCGTTAGGGGTTAGGGACTATTTGTGTAATTTGGTTTAACTTTAAGGGTATTTGTGGGATTTTGTCTTCTTGTGGTTGACTAATGTTGACCAAGGGTTGACTTTTGTTGATCTTTGATAGCATTCTCCTGGTTCTTGTATTCTCTTTCCTTTCCCGTGTCCGTGTTTGTCTGGTTTTGACCATTTTCTTGTGATATTTGCATTATCCGTACCTACACAATCACAAAGACAAAACAAGCAATATACAAGCATTTTAAGTACAATTTTGTCTTTTATGGGTCATTTTTGATATAAAATGGATATGTGTTTTCACACATATCAGTGGTAGAGGAAGAGTTGTCATTATTGTTGTTGTTGTTGTTGCGGTTACGATTGTGGTGGTTGGTAGTTGTTGATGAACGTTGGGAGAATCGGATCTAGACACGAGATCGATCGCTGATGATGTCATGGGAGGGATGACAGAGGTGTCTTGCTAGATTGTGACGGACACCATTGATTCAGCTTCTGTATCTGCTGTCGTCTTCTCATTATCGGCTTCCGATGGTTTATCATTGAAGAATTGATTGCCAAAGCTGTAGTCTTTGGCTAGGTGTTATAGAGAAGACAAAGTCCCTGTAGAGCTGGCAGGCTCCTCGGGAATCACCGGTTCGTCAACCGTCAGCTTAAGATTCTCCTGAACGTTAGGGTATGCAGTGGTAGTAAACTCTTCATCCATTTGTATAGGTTGTGATTGACTTGTAGCTTCAGTGGCCTCAACGTCCGTGTGTTCAAGGTTTGGTCCAGCATGAACACCAGGAGTTGATAGTGGTTGAGATTCTACAACATCATCAGGGTTTGGTTCAACCTGGCCTTTATCTTGTATACCAAGGGCTGTTCCAGCACGGCCTTCATCTTGAGCACCACTCTCGACTACGAGAGGCATTTCCTCATCTGATTCCGTGTCACTTTCAGTCAAGCCTAGTTCAGCATACAAAGACGAGGATTTGTCATGACCCGAGGGTTCAGTTGGTGCGGAAGTACGTCTCTAAAAGATGTATTGTTCAGCTGGGCTCTTTTTCTTTGGAGTTTGAAGATTGAGTAGAACCTGAGCAGCTTGCTCTGCACCGACTTTCTCCTTTCCCTTTCCCTCTACCTCTGGAAGTTGTTGAAACTTTCCAGTGTTAGTTTCCCTGAACACCACAGGAGGAAGAGGACCCCGAGGTGCACCGTGAGCATCCTTCAGACTTTCTTCAATAGCCCATTGGCGTATCAGCCTCTAAGGTCCCAAACCCAGGTTCAGTCAATGGATTACCCTCAATCAACAAACTCACGTCCAACTTGTTTGAGAGCTCTTAAGAGTTCGCGTTACTTTACCACCTTTCTCCCAGCTTTTTAGGCTCGTTTGGCTGGAGCGGTGTTGCATCAGTGGTTTCCTTAGCATGCTTTGCGTATTCTTCTCCTTAGGCTTGTGTGGTGCTTGGTTTGAAGATTTCTTGGTTGCTGCTTTAGGTGCTATGGGTTTTAGACATCAGCATGGTTACCTTGGGTTGGTTTGATTTTGCAGTTTTAAGGTGCAGGAGAGTGAGATCACTTACTTCTTCACCAGCAAGAATCTTTGATGCTTGGACTACTTTCTCCAGATAAGCATCGTAGTAGTCTGTTCCGTCGAATGTCATCAGGTGATGAGTTCATTCGGAATAGTGCATCCCAAAAGACTTCCCTTTTGGTTCCCTTAGCACTGAATTTGAGATATCCCAGAATAGGTTCTTCAGTAGGCAAGTGAAGGGGAGACTCTGGTCTTGGATGGAACTTGTGCTTGCGTTGCAGATGAAAGATAATCTGTTTGGTGAACCTCACACTTGGGATCACAATGAGAGTGGCTTTCTTCTTTCCCTGAGTATGTTGTGCCAGATTCTTTTTGTCTTCCGTGAAAGTATGGATGGATTGAGTGAATTCTTCCTACATCCTTTCCGCATAATCGATATGAGCTCGATTGATGATGCCCCAAAGAATCTGCAACACTGGAGCTCTTGGCCTTTCAAACCCATAAGTCTTTCCCATAAGGCACAGATTAATGATTGTCGTGAGTGCTCTCCACGGTTGGAACATGTCATTAGTTACGACATTAGATAAGTGTTTGACTTTTTTTGGATAACCCAGATCGTTGACAAAGTTGATAAGAGTATCCTGTGTTAGAGGGGAAGAAAAAGCCTTATTGTTGTTGACTGGCGTGATCCGAAGAGCGTCTCTGAGTGTGTCTTTAGTGAGGTTGAACCATTGCTCATCCAGTTGACACTTGTAACCCCCGGCGATTCTGTCATAGCAAATAGTATCCCAGAACTGCTGAATATAGATAGCTGGTATTGTCGAAGAGGCGGTAAACGCTCTAAAGAAGTTGGTTTGCTTTAGAATGTCTACCGCAATCTTGTAGATTGGATTGCTTTGTGACTTTTCAACATCCAGATAACAGTTGCTTTTCCCTATTGGCACCCATCTAATGCGAGGCAAGATTTGTTCATCTGTACGTGTGGGTGGTGCCATAGCAGGTGCTTGTTCAACTGGAGCATTAACATCAGCCATTATATCTGCACAGTCACATTCACAGAAAGATGTGCATACAGATAGGAGATGTTAGATGTGAGCAGGTGCTCAGGAGTTAATCAGTTATGGATTCGATCCAAGCAAAAGGACTCTTAGATCACGTTATAGTGAAGATCAAAGGGTCTGGTCGACTCTTGAGTTAACGGATGTTAACTCATGGAAGAGACGACAAAAAGCAATGTTCAAACCACAATGACACTATAACACTTTACAAGTAATACCAGACAAAACGCAATGAACAAGAATATAGGCACCAAAACGCAAGACACCAAACTCAAATGGATATTTTAATGACAAATGCTCAAAACGCAGGCAATCAAAACGCAGTCACATAGAGAACAAAACGCAGTCACATAGAGCACAAAACGCAATCAATACAAAACGCAGTCACCAAAACGCAGCAGGCAAAACGCAAGATCCAAATAAGGCAAAACGCAAGAGCAATTATAATTAAAATAAGCAAAACGCAACCATAAGAGAAAATTTTGAAATAGAGGTTTTACTATTTTAATAATTTAAGTGTCTTCTAAGCAAAACGCAACATCTTGCGTTTTGACCTATTTACGAATTAATAACCAAAACGCAATAAGAGTTATCCAACCAAAACGCAACCTACAATTTCATATCAAAACGCAACATTGATCCATTCAGCAAAACGCATCCAATTGTATTAAGGCAAAACGCAGCCTATAACCTTTAAGCAAAACGCAACCTAGTGATCCTTACCAAAACGCAACCTAGAGATCCTCAATCAAAACGCAATCAAGAAATCCTAAGGTAAAACGCAATCATGAATTTCATAACAAAAACGAAACCAAGAACACCAAATCAAAATGCAACCAAGAACAGAATCCCAAAACGCAGTCAAGAACGAAATACCAAAACGCAACCAAGAATACTTAATAGTCACAGATTCAAACTTACGAAACAGGGGTTCTCATACTCAACCAGATCTAGACCAATGTTCTAATCTCCTAACTAAGCCTATTCACAACAACAAGAGGCCATTACACCATACATATAAACATGTTTTGACTTAAAAGTCAAACAAAAAGCGAAAATCACATTGTCTATAATTTAGAAGATGAGGAAGCAATTAGGACATCAACGAAGCATCATATATATAATCTAATGTAAACCCAGCTGTCAAAACATAACACGAAACACTAACCAATGTTTTGATTGATTATTTGCACGAAAATCTACAAAGAAGGAGATTTAATGAGTTTCAAGCCATATTGTTATAAATAAAGTGTGAATAGATGATAAACAACATAACTCAAACGTTACCTAAGCACAGAACAGAAGATCAAGCACTAAGCAAATCGCAATAATGAGTTTTGAGAGAGAAAAATGAAATAGTTTGACCGGTTTTTGATTTATTTGGCCGGGTCAAAACGCAATGACCCTTTTTATACCTAGTGCAAACTTTTAACAAATAACACAAATGGTCCCTCACTTACTCCTTTATTTTCTATATAGATTGTAAAGTATACTAAGAGTTTAATTTATAGCACAAATGGTCCTTGATGCTTTATAAGTCTAGGAAGCAAATAGCAATTAACACATAGATCCCTATACTTGCATATAAATGACACATTTGGCCCTTTTTGAGTTAACACAAGTTTAACTCCCCCTTAAACCATGAACCCGTTAGTTACCAAACCTTTCTCACTTATTTATCAAAGGTATATAAACAATGCCTGATAGATGTCATGAATTTGAAAAACCACTCTCCCCCTCAATCAATGACCCATTTTCTATTTAAAGAGTTGTAGTCGTTGATTGAGTGTCAAATTTATGAAAACCCAAGTCCGATTGATTTTCAAAAGCAACATTAAACCACCCTATGAAATCCAAATAATTTTCTGAAGAATCATAGACGAAAAATTATAAGGATAAAAGAAGACTTCTCTTCTTAATCAAGAAATAATGCACTGAAGCGTACATTAGATCGAGGTTGCATGGATATAAAGTAATCCATGTCCGGGAGAAATTAATCACCCGTTGTTAGGAACAGCCGTCTTTTTGGCGACATGCTTTCCTCAATTTGAAAAGCGGGTTACAGTTTGAAATAACTGCAAGCCATAAAGACATGTTTTGAAAAGTTTAAACTTCCGTTCGAGCTTCATTTAAAGACTCGTTTCATTATTGAATGACATTTCTAGGACCGTAAATGTTATCGATAAACGGAAGACATGTCTGAAAAAACTGTTTTTGGTATTTTCTATTTTCTGATTTTTTATGGATTTTGTAGGTTTTATATTTTTGTATTTTCTTTTTGGTTTTAAGTATATACATATTTACACAGGATACTTGATGTAAATCCGTTACTCATCCTGAAGACGTTTGAGTGTCTCTGGCTTCATACTCTTCATGCCAAGCCGCGGGAGAATGAATTTGAATCGTTCTCTAGGCAGTGCCTTAGTAAATACATCCGCTAGTTGATAGTCTGTCCTCACGAAATATAACTCAACTACTCCCTTCTCCACTTCAGTTATTCCCGTTGGTGTGATACGCTTAGAACAAGTTTTCTCAAAATCCCAAAACAGTTAAGTAATTACATATAGACCAATATATACTTGACTTGTTGTTGGAATCGTTCGGGGGACCAGGTGGACAGATGTATTGGGTGGATACATTGTCGCAGGTGGTAGAACAGGGAGGGGTAGGGCATTGGCCTTTAACTCTTCGGCCTTTCGTTTTTCTATATCTGATGACCAAAATATTTGCTCAGGTGTCAGTTGTGTCTGAGGGCCAAAAGTTGCCATAAAATTTTCTTTTGAGTAATTAGGGGGCGTAATGTTGACCTTCTTTTCCACACAGACAGATTCATTCATTTTCGCATGCAGTTTATTTCTTGTGGTCTCTGCTAACTCTAGGTCTTCCTCAGACGATGAAACAATTACCGGTACATGATTTGGCTTAAGAAGTTCTTCACCATCATATAGTGTCGGTTGGGCCTTTTTGGCCTGTCTGAGGTAAAATGGGTTCTGGGCACCTAAAGCTATTTTAGTATTTTGGTCATACACTTGTGTGGGATTTAACATCATATTGACAGTTTGAATGGATTGATCTTGTAAGTGTAACTTAATTTCAAGTTTATCGTTCAGATATTTCAGATTGGAAAAATCAGTCAGAAATTTGGTTTCCTTCTGTTTAAACTCTAGTTTCAAAGCAGTTACATCTTCTTTAATTATTTTGTTGTTTTTCAAAGTAGAGTTAAGTTGCAACTTGACAGAATGGAGTTCCTTTTTAAGACTTTCTTCCATTTTATTACGAGTTTGAATAAGCACACGCATTTGATCATCCATTCTCTGTTCACGTTCAGTCAATTCAAACTTAGCACGTTGTTCATACATGGCAACTTGTTAGTTATATATTTTAAGCTCAGTGTCTAGGGGGTCATGAGGGACATACACATCATCATTAGACACCACACATGCATCATTTAGGTCAAAAGATGCACAACTTGGTACAACAGAAGTATTATTGACCGTTAAATATTGTTCATATGGAATAACATAGCTATTACCCATATCAACACTAGTTGAGTCAATAGCATTTGACTGTTGTACTTCACTATGAATCTCATGATCTTCCTGATTAATAGCATTACGATCAATATTATTTTCCAGTGTATGTACCTCAGATAAAGTTAAAGCATTAGATGAGCTAGCTTGTAGATTTGCTAGCCCGGCTGAGGACAAATTGGCCATGAATATTGACTGAGCAGTTGGTTCATCATCAACATCTGAGTCGAAAGCGTCACATTCGTCTGCCTGGAAGATGTTGTCTTCATTCAGAGCTAAGTCTGGAACTGGTTGATTATCCACATCTGCATCAAAGGTGTTAGCTTGTTCACCAGTCAGAAAGAGTAGTATATTGGATATCATAACACAAGCAAGGATGATTGGGTTGGCCAATTATCTTAGAGAGAGAAAATTGGGAATTTCTAGTGAGAGAAACACCAAGTGAATGTTTTGTGATAAAATAAACAACCAACCCCTTCCCATGGCTGGAAAGGGGTATTTATACAAGAGTTTAGATGCCCTTATGGGCTATGGTATGGGCTTACAAGTGGGTAAAAGACCTGGCCCAGTACCATGAGTCATACGTTTACTACTAAACCATGAGCTATGCTATTCTAGATAATACACGGGGTGACCGAGTCTTTTCCTTAAACCTAACAAACGACGCTATCGCATATTCAATTCTTTCTGACTAAAAATATGCTGAAGACTCTTATGATCCGTATAGATGACACTCTTTGTCCCATACAGATAATGTCTCCAGATCTTAAGTGCAAACACAACCGCACCCACCTCTAAATCATGGGTAGTATAATTCTTCTCATGAATTTTCAATTGCCTAGACGCATAGGCTATCACTCTACCTCTTTGCATTAACACACATCCTAGTCCTATCCCAGACGCATTACAATATACCACAAAATCTTCTAGTCCATCGGGGAGAGCTAGAACAGGCGCATTACACAACTTATCCTTTAAGGTCTGAAATGCATATTCCTGTTCCTCACCCCAATTAAAAGTCTTACTTTTCTGAGTCAAGATAGTAAGAGACTTAGCTATCTTAGAAAAGTTCTCAATGAACCTACGGTAATACCCAGCCAATCCTAAGAACGAACGAACCTCAGTCGGAGTTCTAGGGGCTTTCCAATTCTTAACAGCTTCAATCTTACTAGGGTCCACATGAATCCCATTACCATTTATCACATGCCCAAGAAACTGCACTTCTCTTAGCCAGAATTCACACTTAGAAAACTTAGCATACAGTTTCTCCTTTTTGAGCAGTTCCAAGACTAACCTTAAGTGTTCTACATGCTCCTCTTGAGTCTTAGAGTAGATTAAGATGTCGTCTATGAACACTATCACAAACTTATCAAGATACGGCCTACAAACTCTATTCATCAAGTCCATAAATATTGCTGGTGCATTAGTCAGACCAAAGGGCATTACAGTGAACTCGAAATGTCCATAACGAGTTCTAAACGCAGTCTTTGGAATGTCATCCTCATGCACTCTCAGCTGATGGTATCCAGACCTAAGATCTATCTTAGAGAAAAACTGCGACCCTTGCAGTTGGTCAAATAGATCATCAATCCTAGGTAGCGGATAACGATTCTTAACAGTCAACTTATTCAATTCTCTAAAGTCAATACACATCCTAAAGGAACCATCCTTCTTCTTAACGAACAATACCGGCGCTCCCCAAGGCGATGAACTTGGTCGAATGAATCTTTGTCTTAGAGTTCCTTGAGTTGTCCCGACAACTCCTCCAATTCAGAAGGTGCCAAATGATAAGGAGACTTTGCTACCGGCGTTGCTCCAGGGGTTAACTCAATCCGAAACTCAATTTCCCGAATAGGCGGTAATCCAGAGAGATCATTCAGAAATACCTCAGGAAAATCTCTAACCACAATAATCTCTTCTTGTTTCTTATCACTAGCCTTAGCGCTCATCAACAATCTTGCTTTCTTATCCGGTCTCTCTCCTACTACTCTAAGCACCTTGCCATCCGGTAGTGGTATCCTCACTACCTTCTCATGGCAAATTATTTCAGCTTTAAAATTAGACAACCAGTCCATACCTATAATCACATCAAAACTTCCATGTCTAAAAGGTATTAAGTCGATGTCAAAGATATGACCCTCGATTTCTAGTTTGCAACCCTTAATAACCTTATCAATCTATACCAGTTGCCCGCTAGCTATTTCAATCTCATATTTGAAACCTAAGTCGCTGGGCTCTAAGCCTAACAGAGGTATGAAGGTAGTGGAAACAAAACTATAATCGGCACCAGAGTCAAATAAGGTAGTGGCAAAGTGCTTGTTCAAAGTAAACGTACCCATCACAATGTTCGGATCCTGGCGAGATTCCTCTGCTCCCAACATGAATGCCCTACCCCTAGCCTGGTTCCCTTGGTTTCCACGACCTTGACCCTCGTTATTAGCAACAACTTGGTTTGGACGGTTTCCTCCCGGTCCTTATACCCTCTTCCATCTAGGACAAGCTGGCATAACATGGTCGGTACTACCACACTCATAACATGCCCTAACAGGTGGGTTTCTAGCATTGACAGGATTCACATTCCTTGGCACACTTCTACAATCCTTTGCCAAATGACCCGGGAGGTTACAATTGTAGCATGTGCGACAAGGTCCATCGGGTGCATGGTAGGAGTTGCAGGTGGTACACTTGGGCCAAGTACCCGTATTCTCTCTTCCTACAGGGTTCATAGTAGTAGCAAAAGCATTCACAGTCCTGGTCCTCTTATTATCATCCCTTCTATTCCTATCCTTGCTAGGTTCCCCCACATTTCCTCTCTTCTCAATCTTTTTAATTGTTCCATTCCTAACAGTCTCATTAGTCAGTGCACCAGAAATCTGCACAGCCTTTTGCATAGTCTTTGGCTCTGTTGCTGCCACTATCCTATGGATTTGTGGAGCAAGGCCATACGCATACCTCTCAATCATCCTACTCTCAGGAGTTACCAAATGTGGAACTAACCTAGCCAACTCATGAAACCTATGAGTATACGCAGCATGGCCAGCCCCGACCATGGCGTGATTCCACAACTCAGATTCTAACTTTTGCATCTCATTACTAGGACAAAACTCTTGTATCATCATTGTAGGATCCCGTTAACACTTTATTACATATATATCATACACGATTCTGATCTAGAAAAGAGAAGAGATGTGAGTTGTTTTGTAGAGAGAGAAAGAAGAGAGAGAGAGAGAGATGAGAGAAAATAGGAAAAGTGGAATTATTTTAGAATGAACAACTAACTTTTCCAAAGAGGAAAAGTTACTTATATACCCCGACACATTAAGTGACGTTCGGGATAATTGACTAGGACCCGGGCTCGGGTTTTGCTTGGGATTAAACCCAAAACATATACAAT
This sequence comes from Tanacetum coccineum, assembly GCA_026074375.1. Lineage (NCBI taxonomy): Eukaryota > Viridiplantae > Streptophyta > Magnoliopsida > Asterales > Asteraceae > Tanacetum > Tanacetum coccineum. Next base: position 22,142 of record BQNB010072396.1, read on the forward strand.
ATTAGATTAACTATCGAGCCTGATTCCCGATATTATACTATTACAACATTAACTAATTAAATGACCGAGACTCGTACACGTAATGAACGAACTTCCAGTTCGGCTCAAATATTTTGTGGTATACAATTCCCCCGTAAGTGAGGTCATTGATGACAACTCCTTCTTGAGATCAATGAGATTGCTTTTGTCGTTAAAGCTCATGTGGTCTTTGTCCTTCTCTTGTGTTCTTTGTTGTAGGCTTGTCCTTCATGCTTTTGTGCTCTGACTTTGAGCCTTAGACATTATACTTTAACGTCTATGCCATCTTGCGATATTGGTTGTCTTTTTACCTTCACTCTTCATATTATGCATTAATCTTGAATGCTTCAAATCAGAGTTAGCGGAAGTCTTGTCTTTAAATCTTGAGTTCATGATTGTTTGTCTTTGTAGAATGAGCATAATCTGTGCGTAATGAATTGGACTTCACCACTATTTTAACTGCTTGTTTACGTAGTGATAATCGAGAAAATTGATTTTTGAAAAATCATTCGACGTGTTGTTACTTGTAAAAAGCGTTTTTGTAACACATCGGAGTTTTAAGCTTTTTTATCAAATTTCATCAACTGTCAAATTAATTTACAGGACCACAAAAATCGATATCCAGTCTGTCTATCAATGTTTTATTCATATAGAATCTCGCAAGTAACTCCTACCGATGAGCTTGTTTGAGGTTGACTAAGCAGGATTTCCAATCTTCATTGTGATACTTAAAGCCCCATACATATCACTTGGATGTTCTGGCAAATATCACAAGGATATTACGTAGGACTCTTGTTAACAGCTTATAAACTTGATGATGTTCAACAAGTGTTTGAAATGGAATGTGTCCTAACGAGATTTAGATTGATCTCTTGGCTCTAGACTCGATTAGTGCATTTTGGTTTTAGTCTCGGAGGCTTGAGCAGTTGCCACCTATTCAATTTCAAACATCTCGGATATGAGAGGTCAATAGATAACGTGTGTTTCTCCGTGACAATTGAGACAAGTTTCTGTTGAGAGAACCCGAAGGGCTGGGAAGTGTTGATGCATTGCATTATAGGTCCATGTTGTCGTCTTCAATACCAGCAATCATTATTGTGATTCTGATAGATTATGTATGACCCGGTTTTTCCTAAGTGGTGTGGAAGGGCGTCTTTCTTTAGGACCATTTTATCTATTACATTTCCTATTTTATTCTTTCTTCAACGCTCTTCATGCTTAACCAAGGAGTCATTAACATATACAACTTGGTGTGATTGTTCAGTGTTAGTTCGATCTTAGTCGGCATTATTCCCATATCCAATTCATTCTAATCATACGAAGGTCTGCTATTTCTAACTTCTGGTTTATCCTGGGTAGATCCTCGGTTCTGGTAGGGTTCATAGGGATGTTTCCTAACTAACCACTTATGACTTCAGTATCGTCTTGAAATTAAGATGTTTGTTGAGGTAAGATTCGAACCATTAAAACCTTTTCTTATGTTCAACACATTGAGTAGATTAGTTCATATTTTAAATTCAATTTTTCTCCCCTTATTTAAATACTAGACACTTATCGTTTTTGAAATACCTTGTGATTAAATATGTCTTAGAAAAATTCGTGGCGAGAAAGAATTTATCGCATGAATGGTTTGGAACATTTTTATAATGTTTTGAATACATAAGTATTGTCGAGGTTGATGTAATCAAAGAACATTAAACTTGTTTTTCAAAAAACTCCCTCTCAAAAATAGGCCAATTGAGAAATTGTTGTCTTTTGAAAACTTTGTAAGGGTTGGAGTGTTGAACACATAATTTTGATAAGATTATTAATTGTCATCGAGATTCTTAAAACATTATGTTTCAACTTTTGAAAAACCAGATGTTAGAGGACTTCTCGTCTTAGGTAAGGGTAAGCGCACTATAACGTACACTATCTTTTTCTTGAGCTAAAAATTTGAATGTCTTGTATAGAAAGCTCAGACGAGAAAGGTTAGTTTTCTCGTTGTGAGGATAGTTATAAACCTTCCTTTATTTGAAGTTCAGGGTTTGTTACTGATATTTGCACTATAAAGCCATCTAGAAAATTAGAACATAACATGTTTTAGACTATTTCAAACCTCTCGCTCGAACTTCATTTACACACCCGTGTCAAAGTTAATCGGCCATTCTAACGCACGTAAATGTTATTCAATTCAAGAGACATGTCGAGAAGAATCTTTTTGGAAATTTTTTGTTTTTTGATTTTGTATTTTTCTTTTTGTTAGTTTTATATTTTGTATTTTGCTTTTCTCATAAATATTTTCATGGTAATGTTTGATGTATGATATCAAGCAGTCTCATTTGTCAGAACCTCCAGTCAGCTGGTGTCAACATCTCATACCAATCACATTTTCTGACAAGATACCTTTAAACCGATCTCAGAAGGGCTTTCGTAAACATAGTCAGTAATTGGTATTCAGTTCTGATAAAATATGTTCAATTTTTACCATTTTTAACTGCTCCTTTATGAAATGATACCGAGTGATGGTTGTGCTTTGTTCGCGAATGTTGTACGAGGTTGCATGATATTGCTATGGCTGATGAGAAGATGCCAGTACTACAGTACTTTTATTGTAGTTGATGACGTAATCTTGAAGCTGTGTCCTCATAAATTACTTGAGCACAAATTGCAGATAACGCCAAGTACTCTGCCTCTGTGAAGAATTTGCAGTGCAGTTTTGTTTCATGTAACATCCAATCTTATAGCTTATCACCAAGGAACGGTGTCCCACTCCCCCATCCAGAAGAAGTGCTTTTGCCGAGTATGTATCAAATGCATCCGGCACCTATGGACGCGTCTGAAAAATGCTGTTATTCAATGCCAAATTCCTTTGGTAATTGATTTACATAAACCTATGAATTCACCAACTTTATGTTGACATTTTAAGCATGTTCTTCAGGTCAATAAGGCACGAGGTGCGATGATACATTGGAGGTCAATAATTGAAGAGTCAACATTTAAGATTTAGGGTCTTATTACATTTTGGGGACAATTGTTATAAACCAGAATCTTTATTTATATTGTTGAACAATTTGAAGCCATGAGCTTATGTAATAAACAAGTATTTTGTTAATCCAATGTATCTTTTTCAAACGACACGTTTAGTGGTCGTTCTCAGATCTTGTGCTATTGAACTATGAAGTAATGCCCTCGGATATTCAACATTCCGCTGCGACCCAGATTTGGGGGTGTTACAGATTGGTATCAGAGCCATGGTTATAGATAACCAGGTCAAAAGTTTTGTCTGGACTATAACCATTTTCAAACAATGTTTTCACAAATGGGATTTACGAGGGATATACATACATTACTTGTTTGCATCCAGGATATATGCTTACTTGACATGCATTGTTTTAGCATTAGTAGTTACTAAGTGCTTACATGATTGATTGATATACGTGTATATAAATTATGTTACGTATATTACTATAAGACTCTTATAATTAAAGCTTATAGTCATATCATACTGATCTCTATTATAAGTAATACTTATATAAGCTATTTTTGCTTATTGCAGTAGTCATGTCTTCTGCATCATCTGCGGTTACCTACACTTCCGTCTATACCGATTCTGAACCAGGCAGAGCCTTCTAGGGGAGCCGATGATGAGGAGATATCTGAGGGAGGCATCCCACGGGTCATCGTATTAGGATACGACGGGCTCCTGATGTAGCCAGTAGCCCCACCATCACCAGATTACATACCAGGCCCAGAGGATCCACAGACACCGCCAGTTCCTCAGGACGAGGATGAGCGTGAGCCTATGTTTGTACATGTACATGATCCTGACTACGTGCCAGAGCCTATATACCCTGAGTATATACCTTTGGAGGATGAGCATGAGTTTCTAGCTGAGGAGCAGCCATTACCTCCTGTTGATTCACCTACTGTTGAGTCACCCAGATATGTTACTAAGTCGGATCCCAAAAAGGATCCAGAGGAGTACGAGGATGATGAGACAGAGGATCGTTCGGTTGACTATCTTATGGATGGGGGAGATGATGGAGACGATGATGACGGTGATTCATCTAGGGATGACGCCAATGATAAGGATGAGGACGAGGAGGAGGAGGAGGAGGAGCACTTAGCTCTGGCTGACTCGGCTGTTGTTGTACCTACTGATGAGCCTGTTTCCCCACCTGAGGGAATAGAGCTTGTTATACCACCTGATATGTGTTTAATTACACATACCATTTTTCATATTAAGCGAACCTAAATGACTAAAAACGTACCAAAAATACATTGTATTTGTATGTTTGCATTTGTATTGTGCAGGAAACGGATATTCAAGAAAAGGAGCAAAAAGAAAGCCAAAAGCAAACGAATCCAAGCATGGAATGGAAAGGGCAAAGTCAAAAGTCAAGCCAAGTAAAGAAAATACAACTTGAGGGGCCAAAACTGCCAAAACCTTAAGTTGTATTGCAAAAGAGAAAGACAAGGGTTAAAATTGCAAAGAAGGTAGAGATTGCATTTAAGTTATATAACTTAAGGGGACCATTTCTGCCTACTCCCCAAAAAGTCTTCTTTCCCGCCCAACAAACCCAGGAACAACTTGTATGTCGCCCCATACTTCTTCCCTGCAAAACCATCTCTCTCCCTAGCCAAAATCATTTCCTCCACCCTACTAACCCCCCAGCAGTATAAAGTCCATGTTGGCAATCCCTAACCTTTCCCAAAGCAAAATCAAAGGCTGAGATTGTCTCCAAAGAAGCTCAAAAGAAATCAAAGGCTGGGATTTGTTTTAGTCTCTCCTCACACAACAAGCACACTTGTTTTTATCTCTCCAAAGAAGCACAAGCTGCAAGATGAAGCTTTGGCTATAAATAGAGCTTTTTGTAAGCCTTTGAGGCATCTAGTTTTTAGTTTTCTTAGCAACTAATTAATTTTTAATCTTAAGCTTAAATTTCAAAGTAACTTACAGCTTTTACTTTCAGCTTTGTAACATTTCCAAGTTTTAATGCAAGTTTGAAGTTTGTAAGTCAATTTACAATACCAGTGTTAAGTTTCTTAATCATATTGTTTTGTGTTTAAAATCATCTCACCACAGCTTACTCATAAGCTGTTTTCATTAAGTAAAGAGAAAAAGTTAAGTAGTAAAGAGAAAATCACAAATATCACTCTCAAATATACCACAGCTTATGGTATGGATGATAAGCCAATTCTGGATGGGCTTATGGACTCTCACTAGCTTGTTTTATACAAGCTAGAGCTTGTAGATTCTCTGTTTGACCCTGTTTTGAGCAAGGGTGTTGTAAGTTTTTCTTTTCCTTATTGTTCTTATTTTCTGCAGAACTGTTTTAAGTGCTTATTTTGCTTATTTGCTAGTTGAAAAGTGTTTACTTTACTTTCTTACTTAGTACTGATAGTTCACTTGTTAAAACTGTTAGTTATAAGTTAATACTGCTAGTTCACTTTTGGAGCAGTATTAACCTTAAAGCTACCAGTACTAACTCCAAGTTAGTACTGCTAGTTCATTTTCTGGAATTTCAAAGATAACAGTACTAACTTACACTAGCAGTTTTAACTTACACTAGCAGTACTAACTTAAGTTAGTACTGTCAGTTAAAACTGTTAGTACTGTTTGTTCATTTTAGCTTATCAACTTATTATTTCAGCTTATTTAAAGATTGTTTCAGCTTTTTAGAGTAGATTAAACCATTTTCCTTTACTGTTTGCTTATTTAAGCTTCTTTTCCTTTTTAAAGTATTCTCAACAGTTTATAAGTTTTAGTTTTCTAGCTTAGTTATCATTTTAGTTTATTTTTCTTGCTTATTCCAATTACTAAGTGCTTATTAAGGTTAGGTGAACTTCTGTTTTAGCTTGTTTATTTATTTATTAATTCTTTAAGTCTTGTTAGCCTAGCAGTACTAACCGTAAGCTAACAGTACTAACTTTAGCCTAGCAGTACTAACTCCAAGTTAGTACTGGTAGTTAAAACTGTTAGTACTGTTGTTAGTACTGTTGTGTTTATCTTGTTAAATTTAGCTTAATTGCTTTTTATATTTACTTATTTAGAGTTAGTTTAGCTTATTTAACTTATCTTAAGTTTATTTGAGCTTATTTGTGTCTTAGTGTAAAAGTTTTAACGTGTTTTTGTCATTCCTAGTCTTGATTCTTGTTCTAGTTTATTCTCTTTGCTATTTTTATGTGGTTTTGCTTATTGTTATAAATTTTAGTGCCAAATCATTCCTTGTGACATCCAAACACAAATCATCATCGTCTTGCGATTTTCCATTTCAGCCTCGTTGGGACATAACGACCCGGAGACACTCTATACTGCTTCCGGTTTCTTGATCTCGCGGGTTCTGATCCTTTTTGTGTATTTATATTTACTTATTGACAAATAAAAAGAAGGGTTGGTTCGCGCGTAGTCAGAAACCTTGTAAGAGGTTTACCTTTAAAGATTTTTGAAAATAATCATACATGTGTTGCTTGTCAGAAAGGAAAGCAACATAAAGCCTCTTGTAAGACCAAGACTGTAAGCTCAATCAGCCAACCTTTACAAAAGTTGCATACGGATTTGTTTGGGCCAACATTTGTAAAAAGTCTAATGAAAAAGATGTACTGCCTAGTTGTCACAGATGACTATAGTAGGTTTAGTTGGGTTTTTTTAGCCACTAAAGATGAAACTAGTGAAATCCTTAAAACATTCATAACTGGCATATAAAATCTAATAGACCTTAAGGTGAAAGTAATTAGATGTGACAATGGGACTGAATTCAAGAATAAGGTCATGAATCAGTTCTGTGAAATGAAGGGTATTAAGAGGGAATTTAGTGTTGCTAGGACTCCACAACAAAATAGAGTAGCAAAAAGGAAAAATAGAACACTAATAGAGGCTGCTAGGACTATGCTAGCTGATTCAAAGTTACCTACTACCTTTTGGGCTGAAGCAGTTAATACTGCTTGTTATGTACAAAATAGGGTATTAGTAATTAAGCCTCACAACAAGACCCCTTATGAACTTTTTCTAGGTAGAAAACCTGCCTTAAGCTTCATGAGACCATTTGGGTGTCCTGTTACAATCCTTAATACCATAGATCACCTAGGTAAGTTTGATGGAAAGGCTGATGAAGGGTTCTTTGTAGGATACTCTACCAATAGTAAAGCATTCAGAGTATTCAACAGTAGAACTAGGATAGTTGAAGAGAACATGCATGTCAAGTTTAGTTTGGGTTGTGATATCCTACTCCGTTAACAACGAGGTAGGGGTTCAAACTAAGCAACGCATTCCTAGCCTTAAGAACTTATGATTATGATGTTGAATATGTTGCAAAAAGTTCTAAATCTCGAAATCAAGTTACGAAGTCTTAATAAATTGTTGCTTTGAGTCATGATTCATTTTGAATGATGACTATGAAAATAAGTTGGTCTATGGTTAAATTAAAATGAGTACACACATTCAATCGTATATCCATGTTGGGAGTTGAAAATTCTCAAGTCATAAGTATGAGGGCTTAACATCTAAACTTATATCGACAATGATCTTGTTTAATTGCTTAGCTTGGAACTTGTGAAAAATCGAGGACGATGAAATTATCCGTCAGGACATCCGTAGATCACTCTACGGGCGCTTTTCATTCTATGATCCCAGTGTTAATAAATAAAGAAAGTCAAACTTGTTAAAAAATGAGAAAATCCAAAAATATTAGTTGTAGTTAGTGTAAATTCAGAAAATGGTGAAAACGGGGCTTACATGTTTACTTCATAACATTGCGTGAGGACACACAATACCTTAGTTTGGGGGATTTGATATGTGCTTAATTACACATATCTTTTACCTCTTAAAACGAGCTTAAATGACCAAAAACAGACAAAAACTGCCAAATATTTGTATGTTTTGCATTTGTGTTGTGCAGGAACGGATATCTCACAAAAGGACGAAAAACCAATCAAAAAGAGACAAAATAGGACACGGGATGGAAAAGTGTGTGGAGACGAAGCCAAATCAAAGTAAAGTCTACTCCGAGAAGAAAAAGCAAAGAAAAATATAACTTGAGGGGTCAAAAATGCCAAACCCCTAAGTTATATTATCATATAAACCACGGGGGCTGATTATGCCAATTTGGGGAACTTCATTTATAAAAGAAAGAAAAGGGGAAATAAAGAATGACAAAAGGAAAGATGTGGAGGGGCCTTTCTTGTACACAAACCAAACATTCCCTTAATTCATCTTCAACCTCTCTCTGTCACAGCCCAACTTGTATACCTTTTCTTTCCCACTCTTCCCGCCAATACCAAAACCAGCCAGCACCCGGTTTTTGCTCCCATACTTCTCTGCAAAATCACTCAACACCCTACTACTACCCATCCCAGCTTTATAAAGTCCATGTTGGCAATCCCTCTCCATTCCCAAAGCACTTCGATGGCTGAGATTGTTTCCAAAGATCCCTTCAAACGAATCAAAGGCTGGGATTTGTTTTAGTCTCTCCTCACACAACTAGCACACTTGGTTTTATCTCTCCAAAGAAGCACAAGATGGAAGTCCAATACTTCGGCTATATATATAGAGCTTCTTGTAAATCATGGAAGTTAGTAACTAGTTTTTCTTTAATTTTTATAACTTAGCTTGTTTTTAATTATTTAAAGCTTTTGCTTTCAGCTTTGTAACATTTCTAAGTTTTAATGCAAATTTGAGTTTTTAAAGTCACTTTGTAATCCCAAGTGTTAAGTTTCTTAATCTTGTTGTTTTGTGTTCAAAAAGCTCTCACCACAGCTTACTTATAAGCTGTTTTCATTAAGTAAACTAAAAAGTTAAGTAAGTAAAGAGAAAATAACAAATACACATCTCAAAACTAAATACCACAAGCTTACTTAATGATGATAAGCCAGTATGGATGGTCATATGGACCTATACACTAAGCTTGTTTTATACTAGCTAGAGCTTGTAGATTTGTGTTTGACCTGTTTTGAGCAAGGGGTGTTATAAGTCTCTCTTTTTCTTTACCCCCCCCCCCTCCCCCGCCCCCCCACCCCCCCCCACCGCCCCCACTTTTTATCTATTTCAGAACTATTGCTCAAGTTCAATTGTTGACACTGTTAGTCTAAGTTTATACTGCTAGACTAATTCATGCTTATTTTTGAGTGTCCTATTATGGATTGAAAATTGCTTATAAGAGTTTTACTTTGTCATTTGATAATCTATTTTTAATAATTTTGAACAAAAAATTGATTTTTTTTTGAAATGTTAAAATGCTGTTTTGAACAAGCAGTACTCAACTCCAAGTTAGTACTGCTAGTTTCATTTTTAGGACAGTACTTAACTTCACACTACAGTACTTAGTTATCATTTTAGTTTATTTTTCTTGCTTATTCCAATTACTAAGTGCTTATTAAAGTTAGGTGAACTTCTGTTTTAGCTTGTTTGCTTATTTCTTACTTCTTTGTGTTTTATAAGCTTAGCAGTACTAACTTAAGCTAACAGTATTAACTTTAGCCTAGCAGTACTAACTCCAAGTTAGTACTGGTAGTTAAAACTGTTAATACTGTTGTTAGTACTGTTGTGTTTATCTTGTTTAATTTAGCTTAATTTCTTTTTGCATTTGCTTATTTAGAGTTAGTTTAGCTTATTTAACTTGTCTTAAGTTTATTTGAGCTTATTTATGTCTTAGTTTAAAATCTTAAAGTGTTTTTGTCATTCCTAGTTTCGATTCTTGTTCCAGCTTATTCTCTTTGCTATTTTTATGTGCTTTTGCTTATTTTTATCTGTTTTTGTCCCTAATCATTCCTTGTGACATTCTAACACAAATCATCAATCGTCTTGCGATATTCCATTCTAGCCTCGTTGGGACATAACGACCCGGGAACACTCTATACTGCTTCCGGTTTTCTTGATCTCGCGGATTCTGATCCTTTTTGTGTATTTATATTTATGTTTACTTATTAACACATAAAAAGAGGGGTTGGTTCGCGCGTAGTCAAATTTTGGCGCCGTTGCCGGGGAGGCTTTGAAACGAATTTCGTTACGTTTGGAAATTTTTATTTACATATGTGAATATTTTCTTCTATAAAAATATAAAAAGTACAAAAATATTTTGCATTTTCTTTTACTAGTATAATTATCATACAAAAACAAAAGAAAAACCAAAAAAAATAAAAACATTGTCCATAAACAAGAAATAAAATTTACAAATTGGTAAAAATACCAAAATATAATATTCTCAATTGAGGTATTATCATAATAATTTCCGGTGAACTTATTGGTTCCCAACTCGAATCAAAGATTTAAAACTTACCATTTGTGTCTCTTACGATATACGGCTCACCTTGAAAC
>BQNB010072397.1:0-29566 GCA_026074375.1 Tanacetum coccineum
TAGTTCTTGATAATCTTCAAGATGGGCCCTGTTACCAGTCATGTGCCCAGAACATCCACTATCAAAAATACCTCTATGCTCCATATGCTTCAGTGGATGATCCTGCACATACAAAAAGAGATTAGTTTCTCTTTGGGACCCATGCCTTCACAGGCTTGGGTCTGCCTTGTGGACCTTGAGAGACATGAACATATGAAGCAGGGGTTGGTCCACTATTGGTATTGGAGTGTGGTGTTGTTTTTCTCCAAACACAACCTGCTGAGGTCTTAACAGCAGTACCCATTTTGCCCTTAACAGCATAATTATTTGACTTGTATGCTGTATTCTTTGAAAAGGGTCTATTTACAGGTGAACTTTGTTTTGAAAAACATTTCTTTGGACTTTTAAGATTCACCTGTGAAGTCTGGTTTGATAATACTGGTCTAGTTACTCTGGCAGTATTAACATGCACCCTACCAGAATTAACATTTTGTTTGCCAGTATTAACTCTAGAACCACCAGACTTATTTTGAGTGCCAGAATTAACATACATTCTACCAGAATTAACATGTTGCTTGCCAGTATTAAAACTAGAAGCACCAGACTTAATATGAGTGCCAGAACTAACATGCAAACTACCAGAACTAACATTTTGCTTGCCAGTATTAACATTTACCCTACCAGTTTTAATAGTTCTGCTAGCAGTACTAAAATTGGGTCTAATGTTATTTAGTTGTACAGGTCTGGGAGTGAATTGATTTGCTTTATTCACCCTGTTAGAGTTAGTCCAGGCTGGTGTAGCTTGCCTAACATTGGCATGAATTACCCTTGTGCTCTTAAAAGCAGCTTCCCTTGCCATCTTTTTCTCATAATAGTCACAATCCTTAATCAAGTGACTAAGACTTCCACACACAAAACATGGTTTTCTTTCAAAAGAATATCCTGCACCTAATTCCCTTTCCATTCTTTGATTCCAATTCTGTCTATTATATGAAGGAATAGGTGAGGGAGTCACTGGTGTCCTAATTGGTTGCCTAGGAGGTTTTACATGCTGTGCACAACTAGGGTCAACTGTCTGTGTGGTTTTGGGCACTGTTGGTTGAGTCTTTTGGGTGGCAATGGTATGGACAAGGTCATCATTGTCTGAATGATCAGTTACAGTTCCTAGCTCCCCTTCACTGTCATTGGATTGACAGGTTGAGTAATGAGTGGAACTAGCATCAGACACAGCTCCAAGCTCCTCATTTCTGTCATTAGATGGGCAGATTGAGAAAACAATGGAACTAGCATTAGACACTGTAGGACTAGGAGTTTGAGGTTGAGGTCCATATTTGCCATACTCATACAGAGAATCATCTATGTCCTCCTGTTCCCTAGGGGTATAATCACCACTAAGAGGATGGGGGACACCTTTATATTCTACTTGTTTAAATCTGCTGTATAGAGGGATGTCATAATATCCTGGATCTGTTTCCCTAATACTGGCAAAAATACCTCTATCCATCTCTTCCTCATAACTTAGGACCTCAGCATTTGATTTTATGCTATATCCTAACCCTAGCTTAACAGTTGAGCTCATCCCACAATCAATAAGCTTCCAAAGATTTTTAGAGGATGCAAACCAAGAATCAACAATTTTTTGTAAAGCATCTTTATCTTTGACAGCTTTCATTCCTATTCTTCTATACTTTTTCAACTTTTCATCTTTTTCAAAAATTTGATTAGCTTGAAAATGTAATTTTTCATTTAAGGAAAGTTGCTGTTTGTGGGAGGCTCTAAGCTGAGATTCTAATTTCTTAAGACCTAGCTTATGGGCAGTTAAAGAAGCTTCTTGGTCACCAAATTCAGATTGCAATTCATCATACTTAGCTTTAAGAGCATTAAATGAATCTAAACACAGTTTTGAGCACATTGATACCTCATTATTCACAGTGAAAGCCATTAGAGCATGATTGAGTTCCTCATCTGTAGTCTGCTCTACCCAATTGATTTGACCTTCATCAATGGTCATCAAGGCTTCTTTTTCAGTTCTCACTGGCTTGAAATCTTGACCTCTATTTGCTTCCTGCCTGCTTCCATCTTTTGTACCTTTAAACTTGCACTCCCTAGCAAAATGCCCAGTATTGTGACAATTGAAACACTCAACTTTTCTCTTATCAAATGCCACATGCATTTTTCCATCCACTCTTGGCCTTCTACCTGTCTTCTTGTAGAACTTCTTTATCTTGATGGCAGTCATAGCAATCTGCCAATTTATATCCATCTCTTCCAAATCCAGATCATCAATTTGATCTAGGTCTTCATGTATCAAATCCACATCATCAGCATTTGTGGCTAGAAAAGAATGGATAACTTCATCAGCAAGACCAGGAGTAGCAGTTGGTGTTGCTTTGGAAGAGGAAGTGGTATAAGAACTATAACTTCCTGAGCTATGGCTTGGCTTGTGCTTGCTTGAAGAAGGCCTTTATTTGGGATTGTGATAGAAAAATGCCACATTATCAGATGCCAGGGAAGAAGCATGTTGTCTTTTGGATGTCTTGTTCCAAAGACACTCAGTTTATTGTATAATTCATCTATTGACAGAGTGTCAATATTCTTTTTGTTCTACATTGTAATGGGCCAGACTGTCCATGCAGAGGAAGGGACCTCAAAAACTTGTGATTTGCATCTTCATATGACAAACCCGCCCGGGCTTCCAACTGTGATTAGGATGTTTTTTTGGAACTATCATACCCTTTCTATAAGCTTTCCTTAGTCGAGATAGTAAAATGCCTCAAAATGTTGTTTCAAAACAGCTTTTGCATTTTCATAGAAGCTTGGCCTTACCACCAAACCTTGTCTTGATGGCTGCCCAGATCTCTTTGGCATCATCCCTTGCCATGAAACGTGAGATGATCTTTTGGAACAGCCTTAAATTATGCAAGTAGAGTTCTCGCCTTTCATTTCTTTTCTTCATCTAGAACAATGTTTCTTTCCTGGGTGGTTGGTGGAAGAAACCATGTATACACCATCATTACCTTTGGTGACTCGCTTCTTTGAGTTTCCCATTCTGAATCACTTTCCAGACCTCATTATTATATACTCAAGTTAATGTTCCGTCTCCATTGCCCCACGTAGCATAATCATCCTCTGAAGATCGTGGCAAGTGGTTAGTTTGATGTTCTGAAAGTGTATTTCGTGGTGAATTATTTAGTGGTGGTTTCGCAGGAGCATCTCCTTGGTTAGTTGTTTGGTACTGATCCAGCCTAAGTGCATCATCTGAAGGAGAAAGTTCCTCATCATCGATGATGAGAAAAAAAATCGTTTGCAGACCTGATTATTCTGACTTGTGGTGGAATATATGGTTTTGATATATGTTCAGCTTGCGTATAACAGTCCCTTTGGTGGCTCTGATACCACTTGTAGGTCCTTATAAACAGGATCTCAATGAGCTTTACACGACTTATAGTCCTTTGAATGAATCCAAAGATACTATGAGAGACAATACCTGTGAATATAAATATTGACGCGGAATATCAATATCTATACCAAGATGAACACAAGAACAATTATCAAACTTGCTATTACTATTATTTTGATTGTAAATTCTCAATCAACTCATATCTTTTTACAATTACTATTCTATGTTCCTTTTTATAAACTAAGGAAACCTTAACGCTGTTTTAGAAGATAATTGCTTATCTCTTCCTAGATTAACGCTAATTGATAAACTAATACTAATATTTCAAACCAGGACTTAACTTTATGACTAAAACAGTAATTAACTTTAATACTGTCACACTTAAGTTAGTGCTTGGAGACTTACTTGCTCTACCAGGACTTAACTTCTATACATAACAAGTACTAACTATTAACATCAGTATAACTTATAACTAACAGACTTTAAACGTTAATACTAACAGTATTAAAGTCTGTTTACAATATTTTCCTATCATTCCAGTTCATCTTATCTTTGTTAACTTAAATTCTAGTAATGGCTAGGTGATCTTGTTACATTGTTTATTAGTGACGGCTGATCCTAATACACTTGGGTCTGTTGACATGCACCTATTTGGTAAGAGTTACACTATCATCATCATCGCGGATGGTAATGATTCCATTAAACCTTCTAGTTTCCACACACAAAACGTCGCAAAAAGGTTCTCCAACAATCACATCTCCCATTCCTTCCTCAAGATAAGGATTCATATCTTCTACAACTGTAAAATCAGTAATAACATAAAATGTTTCCATGATAACATGTAAATTAGGAAGTTTCCCAACTTCATTCCTACCTTTGAATTAATTTTTGTCTTTTACTATGGGAGTTATAAAACTTTTGACATGACTGTAATAGCAAATTGGGGAAAGAAAATCCGTGTGTACAAACTCAAAACCTTCATGCACGGAAAAACTTTAGGATGTAGCATAATCAATATGGGATTTCTCTCATCGTCCTAATTCATTAGGGTATCCAAAATTTTGCTAAACCAAATTATTATCATTCCTGGTTCTAACTCCTTAATCTTATGTTTATCAACCTACATCACCTTTCTACGCGGTGGGTCCCCTACCATTCAACTTGATTCTTTCTAAGTTCTAAGGGCATATTTAGATCATTCAATTCGATATAATCTTCATATAAAGGGTCTAATGATCTATTTAATATCAAAGTTTCTCCTATTAGCCTAGCCTCAAAATCAAGTTCCATTCGTTCTCTCAAACTTAACATGTAGACCCTCTTAATCATACTACTAGCAGGTTTAACACTTTTAAAAATAATTTTCTCATCCCCAACCCTCAAAGTAATCTTTCTTTTGAACACATCAATCTTAGCGAGGATGGTAGACAAAAATGGTCTTTCCGTGCATCAAAGGGGCACTTGACATCCTCGGGACTTATCAAGAATAATGAAAAGGTTACGGGGATACATAAACAAACTTACCATCCCTACTTAGTTACTTTTCAGCATTTCCCTTTGGATGTTTAATAGTTCCTATCTCTAATTCAACTGTTAAACTTAGTATGAGCTAATTCGCCTAAACCTAGGTTAAGGTAGGTCGAGAAAGGCATTACACTTACGCTAGCTCCTAAGTCAGCAAGGGCATTTTTAAAGCAAACATTATCAATATAGCAGGGTAAAGTGAAACTTACTAGGTCTTTCTCCTTTCGAGGTATGGAATCGTCCACACGTGTAGCTCCATATGAATAAGCATCCAAGTATTGCGTTCCATACGATCCCTTCTTCTCATTACAGTAATAATCATTCAAACGACTTAGAAACGGAGTAGTCGTTTGTCTTGACTCAAAAATCAGCTTACTGTTTTGTTGGGCAGATACGGCGTATTGGGATGATCCTATACGGCGTATCGGGGTCATGTCAGCTTCTACAGTAGTCGAGATTGACTTGACATGATCCCTAGGGTTTGTTTTAGTAGAGCTAGGTAAGCTTCCAAATCCTATTTCTTGTAGTACCTTGCTCATTTGCCCGATTTGAATCTTCAAAGTTTTGATCGAGGCTCCTTGGTTCTTTATAGAAACTGTCACACCCCGCCAAGGCGGAAACGTAAGGCGTAACGAGAATGGATATCATCACAACACAATGGCGTCTATATAGAGAACTACAATGCATAAATGTAAACAAAGCATAAACACAAAGTGTCATGAAAATACCCAAACAAACATAAAAGATAACTGGCGTCATGTATTGAAGCAAAGGGGGTTCACGCCAATACCAAGACATGCAAAACATCCAAAATAAACCTAAGCAATTCAAATCAACAACATTCAATATTCATACATGCATGAAATAAACTATGGCCTAAACCAAAGATTATTAAAGAACTCCACAAGAGCCTCCTTGTCGGTCTCTCTAGGCACCACTACTCTTATTCTTAAGATCCTCATGATGCTCACCTGAAAATGATGCTTAAAAACGTCAACACAACAGTTGATGAGAGTCATAGGTTTACGACACACATTTCAAACTTTTAATCATTTACTGTGATTAATAAAATAGAACATGCCAGGACAGTTAAGCTAGCTATTATACAGGCTAACATACATTCGTACAAAACAACCACAACTAGGACGGAACATGTCTCAGCAGTTCCAATTCACACCAAAATATACACACTGTAATGGGTAACCTCCCCCATCAAAATCAATACTGTTAATGGAAGTAGAATCTTTACACCCTCCCTATAGGAATTACTCAGCATAATGGGTAGAAGAAACGTTAACTTTCGATCCAAAACACAATAAACATTTAGACCAACATTTCATATAATAGAAACACATAAATGTCCATGCATCATTTTAAACCACATAATCCACAAAAATTAAAAATTTCAATACAATTTGCTTCTATTTCCATCCCAATTTAAAAACCAATTGTAAAAGATTGGGGACTATGATGAATCACTCTGCTGCCCTCAACTGTAGCTTCCCTAAATTTCCTAGCACACAAAACTACATCAATAAAATATAAACGTGTGTTTTCACGCGTACAAGACAAATGTTATAGTACATACAACCGCAATCTTATGATTGGATGTTATAAGGGGCTTTACATTATACTTCATGGAGTCACCCCGATACACATGCCCCCATCCACCGACTTCTTTAACTTAAACATATTATTTACTCATAAGTCCTACTTAA
Source organism: Tanacetum coccineum (assembly GCA_026074375.1). NCBI lineage: Eukaryota > Viridiplantae > Streptophyta > Magnoliopsida > Asterales > Asteraceae > Tanacetum > Tanacetum coccineum. Next base: position 6,622 of record BQNB010072397.1, read on the forward strand.
CTATATTTTACCCGAGAAAAAGCCCGAATTTAGTGTCACTTTTCTAATTACATCCCTTATCTACTGAACCTAATAAATTATCATAATATATAAATCACCTATGTTCATTAGTGTTTACTAAGCCTACCTCTTATTCTTTTTTTATTTTTTTTTTTTTTTTTCCCATTATTATCTCACATGTGCAATAGCCTCAAATTATAATTCACCAACTCAATAAGTACCAGATTCGCAATCTGAACGAGCACTAAAATGTTTGAAAATTGATAACCATACTTGAGACTATCTAATCGAAGCCTAAATTAGAGAGGTTAAAAAATTTAAGGCGAAGACAAATGTTCTGACCCAAATCTGAATTCGTATTTACTGCTATTGACAATTTTCTTGTTATGCTAACATTAACTAACTTCCAGAACTCAATAAAATTTGTTCGAGGTCGGACTTTTTTGAAAGTTACACTCTTCTGAACTACAATTTAGGTACTAGAAACACCTCAAGAAACGTTATCTCATTGATGATAACATCTTTTGAACACAAACCTAAAATCATGTCAAACCCTAAATCATAAATTAACGGTTTTATACCTAACCATTTGCAATATTATGCTCCTAATCAATACAATAAAAACATCTAACATGATCAAAATATATTTAATTACAAAAAACTTTTTTTAAAACCCTAATGATCACATCATAATGTTGTTACATGATTTGAAATGAATTAGCAATTCGTGGGGTTCATACCTAGCCTTCTATTGCCTCGATTTATAAAAACGAAAAGCTCTTAATTTTTTTGGGTATCAAAATTTTGTCTTCCTTGGGTTTTGGAAGAATTTTCGTCCTCTGGAACAAGAGAAGGGGAGAATGAGGCATTCAAAGTTTTTCTTAAGGTTTAGATAACTAAGAAACCTAATCCCTATCTAACTAGTATTTTTGTTAAACTAAAACACATTTTTCTTTTCCCTTTTTTATTCCATATATCTGATCGTACATATACATATATGTATTTTTTATTAACTATACAATTACTTACATTATCTTAGTTTTCTACAAATTTTTTTATAAAATTGATAAACCTTTTGCATGAAAAACCAGATACTAACTTTCTATTTATAACTTTCATTTTACAAAAATACTTTCTATATTTAGAAAGATCATTACTAACTCTCATATTTCACGAACTCAATTCATTTCTAAAATATAATACTTTCCCTATTAATCCAACACATAATTATCCACATATTTACGTAGCAATGCATGCAAACACGCCACTCATTTTTCCATTGTCACTACACGTGAACAAAAATGGAAATACCCTAAAATACCTCAAACTCATTCAAAAATGAAATGAACACGCATCTCAGAATGAATTCATGCACACAGATAAAGCCACATAGCACACACATATAACACGTATAAACACTTAGCCAACTCTAAAGGTATGACTAACCTGCTCAAATCACGGGTGTCACACTTGTGTCTTCAACTTCTGCTGAAAAACAAGCCACGTATAAATAGCATGTTGGGGGATACAATGAGGAAACCATACAACATGATACCAATCAACAACATTGGCCCGCACCCTAATAGTATCCCAAACACAAGCAACAGAGAAAGGCCTGAACTCTCCCTGCACATCACGCCACACAACAACATCCTCTCTATCCTGCTGAAGTAACGGAACCTGACTTTAAGAAAGGACCGAGAATCTAGAAAACCAGTCTTGAGGCCATCGCCAAACACCATCAATAATAACATCATATAATGAATCAGTAATGGAGAGATCAGCCCGAATAATATCCCTATTCGAAATCATATTCTTAAGCGGGCACTCATCAGCCCACTTATCAAACCAAACCGAAGTGGATTTACCATTATATACCTTATGCCAGATAAAAGGACGAATATACGGGCGAATTTGAAGCAGCTTTCGCCACCCCCAACTAGCATCACCTAAACATGGGACATCCTAAAAGTTTCTGCCATTAAGTTTGTAGGAGTGAACCCATTTAACCCATAAAGATTCTTTATGGGTCAAAATACACCAAATGTGAGTTGCCATTAGAGCTATATTAAAATCATCAATACACCGGATATCAAGCCCATCCTTATATTTAGGCTTACAAACCGAGTCCCAAACCACTTTAGCCTTCCCTTTTTTCATTTCCCCTTGGCACCATAGAAAGCCACGCATAAGTTGTTTAAGGTCATGAATAATACGAGCAGGAAGGATAAACACAGATGCCTAATAAATATGCATTGAGGACAACATTGGACCCTACCAGCCACGGAAAGGAACTTGTTTCGCCAGTCATTTACTCTATCTTCTAACTTTTCCACTAGAACCTTACAATCACGATATAACAGTCTAAAAGAAATAAGAGGGACTCCAAGATACCGTACAAGTAACGTACCTTCAGCAAATGGCATAGAACTAAGAATAGCAGCTTTTATCGCATTAGGAACATTACAGAAGAAAGCTGTACTCTTAGGAATACTCGGAACTAAGTTAATACGTCTTTAATAGATGTTGTTTAATCATTGCTATTGTTTTATAGACAAAGTCGGACACAAATACCAACTCGGCAACAATTGATGTTCATGTTGATGTCGAACAATTTGCCGGAGCTACAACGGCTAAACTGGATCGGATATGGGTAGACTTGGTTCGTAAAGAGATCAAATCATTGTTGGACATAATAGACTCTGCGGAACATCGAATAGAAACTGATACCAATGCTGTTGAAGGCTTGATGAAGCTTGTTCTAAAAAACATGAAAGATACAACTAATTGGATGGAACGGCTCGAGCCATATTTTACCCAATAATTTTATTGGGTAACTCATGAAGAAACTTATGTTATTATTTTGTCAAGTAATTTATGCATGACGTGATTATTAATGAGTGATCATATTTTTCGTCGATAATCTTTTTTGAAGTATTTTTGTTGAGTGATCATATTCGATAGTAGACATGCAAATTAGTTACATATATAAGTCTAAACTTATTTGAAAAAAACTTTTACTTAATAATTTAATAAAGTTAATTAATTGACGAATACAGCTTAACAAAACATATATGGCCTTTTCTAAACCTATCTAAACCTATTTGCACAAACTGAATCCCGTGCATAGACAAAACGCATGGATGGCAATAAAACGCATGCATAGACAAAACGCATGGATAGACACAAAAGGGTTGACTCATTGCTTGATATGGAAACTAACAGAATTTGATACTCATTGATTGACAAAAGGATTGACATGGAAACTAGTATCTACACTCATTCACTGCCAACTAACACGCATAATTAATACACTTAAATAGTATAATTGATAGACTTAAATCTTCCAAGTATAGAAACATATATTATATTTTCTAAACGTATACAGCAAATCGTCTTTTTCCCACAATATACTGTCTTTTTCCCCAAGCTTCAATTCGTGTACTATATAACTTGATATTACACATACAAGTTAATATTACACATACAATATACTGTCTTTTTCCCAGCAATTCGAAGTCTTACCACAAATATTGTATGTCGTTAATTATCGGCCGCTAGGGTTTTCCGCTGCTATGCACGGGTACTCGCGAAGTATAATATGTCAATATGTCTCGAATAGTTCTGAGCTATCTTGTCTTATTGCACCCCTATTTGAATGTAACCGGATGTCCTAACACCAAATTGTGTAGTTCTTTTTAACAAATAAAAAAACAACACATTACGATCTTACTCTATACATTACACAAACAAAACATTTGTCTTTTACGGAGCTTGAAGCCATAACAACTTGGTTATGAAACATCTCATACCGCTACAAGCCCGTTGGTATACTAAAACGCATAATACTAGTTTTGAAACCATTATCCTAAGTGCAATCGAACCTTGAGCTAGTGTTGAGGCTTTAAGCTTATTTTTCATCAAGACAACCCTTGTATAAGCACTTTCTTTGTTTCGTTGCTGTAATATAAAAATATCAGCTTGACTTATAGTGTGTACTCTTGTATACCATAGAAAATGAAGTCGCCCAATAAATGTTGATCAAGTTTGACTCTGCGTTAATGTTGAACGTGTTAGAATTTGCTTTTTTTACTTGGTTACACAAGAAGACTAGCAGTCAGTTGTAATAAAATGGGTCGTACAGAACAATGTCTGCTGATTAGGCTTGAAGAATGTAATGTTCACATATGTAGAAGTTTATTTTCCACTAAAACGTAATGATGGTCTCGATTGTTGAAGAAGAATAGTGAAGCACACGTAAACATACATGCAGCCCAAATACTCAGCTTTTAACTTGTCACACAAATTCTTCTAACCCTTTGATCACTAAATTTGCCAAAATCAAAACGTGGATGACCCGTGTTAAGGTACAAACTCATTACCTGTAAAAGATTTGGGTCATTATAATAAGAATAGTACGTATACGCCATTCTACATAATATAGAACAATAATCATACATAAATGACGGAAATTTGATAAATGCATTTCCATCCAGAGTCAAATCTTCTGAAAGCTTCAACATTGGTTCATAACATTTTAACTACCAAGAAAAACAAAACTGGAAAGTCAGTTCTACAAAAAGCTCTCATGACACACCCTTTACCACATAAGTCGAGAGTGATTCACACAATCTCGAGTAATTTCCATACGATAAAATCTGCATAATTACAACAAAGCATCTAAAGGATAGAAAACCTGCTAAAGTAGGACAAATGTCAAGTACAGTTTAACCTCTACGATCTCAGCCACTTGGAAGTGTCAGTATTTTTTCCTTGTGTAGTTTGATATACCTTTGGCTTGCACCCGATGAAGCCTTGCCTCATAACATGATCCTGCATAAATTGAAAAGGTTCAGTGATAGTCTGTACACATATTACCCATACTTATCAAGTGTTTGAATTTATGTTTTGGAAGATATTAGGTTATATTAAACAATCGGAATCAAATAACTTGCGGTGATAAGATTGTCTAAAAAAGATACGCAGTAGTATAATTATGTCAAGTGTGCACCTTTAAACAATCTTGTTTCTAACGTCTTCCAATTTCTTCAGAATTTCTGCAGGAGATCTATCCAACTCATCTGCGATCTTCCGCTGCGCATCTAGAGGCAAAGTGGGGTATTGTTCACATAGGTCTCCATCAATAACATCCTGCATCAACAATCCAGAATTTTATTATTGCTCAAGAAGTATGACATATAAACTTTCAGAGAACTTTAAAAGCAAAAATAGTCAAACCCAAACTATGTGTTGTCAAATTATACTAATGGCAAGTGCATGCTTAAGAGTCTTGCTACAGCCAAGAAAATGATGGGGTTACTTTCCACTTGTAGAAAAGACAAGGTAGAACACCTCACTCAAAGAACAGAAAAAGAAAGGAGCAAACAACCATTGAAGCCATAATTGTACTATAGGCACTCACACAACTTATTAAACCAGAAAGCATCACAAAAAATATAGTACGTGTGCCATAGCTAATTCGTTACTGTAAATTTTAGCATCTTTATAAGCACAGGGGTCATTGTGCTACACAAACCTCCACATGAATGAAAAAGAAGACCTTAAAGAATATACATTAGATTAACAAGCATTCCAACCAATCCACCATGATAGGAAGAACCAGTTGAATGGATATTACATTATTACTACAACTACACAACTACAGAAGCATAGAAATGTTGGCAGCAAAATCACACAAGTTGATCTAAGTGGCTGATATGCATATGACAACGTAACAGTTAAAGACACGTCCGGGCGCCACCAAGAATAATATTCATTGGCTCTCTGACCTTATAATACAAAAACTGCTTAATATTTTAAGAGACTATTTTTAAGTATTCACTCGCCATTGAATGTGTAAAACCTCCTAATTCATTTCTTTCAAAGATTTAGATTATTATTCTGATACTATTACTTTTCATAACCACAAGCAATGCATAAATTATTAATGAAAACATTATATAAGAGACACAAATTGCTTATCAACCCAATCCAAATTGACATGGCCAGTTTCAACCTATACTAAAAATGACTCTTTCAACCTGAACCTGTTTTGGCAATATACAGGAATATACCCAACCCAGCTGCCCGCCCATATTGCCACCAAGAAGAGGCATTGGGATCAAAATCTTAGAGCTTGATGCATTCATAAAATAGTTATGATTTTATAATGAAGATAAACATAGTTAGATAGGAAGATCGAGAGTTATGAAGATTACCTTAACAGGGAAATAGGAAGATCTATATGACATGTGGTCTCTTCCGCACAATGGTGGATACTCCTGCCTCATATGCATCTCCAGATGTGAAAAGAAGTCCACATCATCACGCGAGCTAAATGCCAGCAATGCCCCTAAACTACCCATTACAGTCCCATACATCACACACTCTACGCCACCAGGAATCAATGATGCTTTCTGCATGCACGTTACCACATCCCCAACATGAAATTGAACAATTTCCTCAACCTTATTCGGGGCTCCATTAAGTTTCCCCTGCTCCCACTTAATCTTCCCACCGGTTGGATCTTCTTCAATTTCATCCGACACATCCTGTGGCAACCGCACGAAATAAATGTTTCCAAACTTATCCGCACCCGCCATAGTGTCGAAGTCCACATGGTATGCTGCTGTTAGCCACCTTGGAACAGAATCATCAGCAAATACATATAGCTGATTTTCATCACGTCTGTACTTGCAATAGTGAAACGACTGTAAAAAGAAAAGAGATTAAACATGATAGTCAGAACAGAAGTTTCACAATAAAGAAAATGGTTAAACAAATAGAAGATGGCAGATTCGGCCGATTTAATTACGAATGGGTCGATGTGGGTTGTGTTTACATCAAACGAGTTGGTTAACGTTATTGTAGCAAAGTAAACAGGCACGTCTCAACCCATACTAATATGACCCGTTTCAACCCATACTAGAATAAAGAAATGAATACAAGAATAGACTAACCTCTTGATCCCATATTCTACTTTTGATGCAAGCCTCCTAAGTGGTTTATTCATATAACTATTACAGTAAAAACATTTATTTTTGTAATCAAAATTTAAGTATTATCAATTAACAAAAGAGTGTCAGCAGATTAACCAAGTCAGGCACGTCTCAACCCATACTAATATGACCCGTTTCAACCCATACTAGAATAAAGAAATGAATACAAGAATAGACTAACCTCTTGAATGTCTCCTACATAAATCCGATCACGATAGGTATGAATAGAATTGATTGTGTTAGGGAACAGCTTGTTTTCACACTTTCTAAGCAACCTTTTTTTCCCCAAATCATAAAGCCTAAGAATAGAACCAATGCCCGCAAGCAACCTTCCCTGAAACTGGCATAAAGCAAGAGGAACACCATCAACTTGGGTTTTGTGAAGAAGTTCAAGCGATCTTCCATCTTTTACAAACCGATATATATGAATATATCCAGCAATCAAAGATCTTTTCGGCCAAAACTGAAGACCCTTTGCTGTACCCACAGCTAAAAGTGTTCCATACTCCTTATCATGGAAATTCACAGTACATATACTGAAAGCCGCCTCGTTATCTTGAAGCTCCAGAAGACATGTCGTTTCAGCTGATCTCGGGTCGAGAACCCTAATGCAAGACACCCACTTATCAGCCTCTGCTTTAGGGTAACCGTACTGCTCATCAGAAAGAGGGTCCTCTTTATCTTCATCATCACCACCATTCTCAATCTCCATTTTACCGTTTTCTCCTTGACCAGCAGCTTCAAAACACTCTTTCTTTGCACTTTCACGCAGTTCAGCTGGGAACGCACCCTGATCACTCTCGATTGTTACCAGAAGTTTCTTTTTAGGATGAAACACAAACTTCCTTGGCGTGTACCTCAAAGGTATTGCTGTTTCATTAAAAGTTTCCCCTAATCGTTCAATCGTGAACACTCTTAAAGCATCCCCAGCAACAGCAACCACACCTTCAGCACACTGATCGGATGAAAACGATGCAGCGTACTCAAGAGTTTCGTATGAAAGAGGTGTCAAAAGAAAGTGCCCTTGGTGAACGTAACCAAGCCATGGCCTACTCGACAAACAAAGCATAGCTCGCCGTCCTCTCACCAGGATAGAAAACAATTTCGGAGCTCTAAGTCCTAGAAACCGAGAACGTGCATCTGAGAGCTGACCAGTAACCATATCCACTACAGTCCTAAAGAGAACCCCATTTTGCAGGCCAGCATTCAAAAAGAGGCTAGCCGGGTGGTCTGCACCGTCCTCCCCGCCAACAGAAGCCTGAACCTCAAGAAATAAGAGTGACTCAGGAGCCGCGGTAACACTTTGCACGCTTAGAACCTGCATGCAGTCATCAGGGTCCAACGACAGTATACGGATTGTATTATCATACGATCCAACAGCTAAGAAACGAGATCTCTGCCGTCCTTCAGGTACAGGAGCTATATCCAAACACGCCACATCACCCGACATTTCGTTCTTTTCAACTTCCATCAACTGTCCAGTCATATCAACCTCAAAGTATATGATCTCCCCGCCACTCAATGCAATAACCACTTGAAGCCTGTTTGATCCGACCTTAACAATAGTTCTTTTTCCAGGAGTTCTCCACTCATTAATACGCCCATCTTCCCTAATGTGCCTAATTCCGCTAGGATGCACTTGCATCAAAGAATCATCACCAATTAACGAAACCGCAAGTGATGGTGTAGTGTCGAGAAACCCACTGTCACTAACTTCTTCAACAGTCTCACCAATAGAAAGTACAAGAGTAGCATTTGCAAAAGAAACAACGATATAGGCATCAAACTCATCATTAACATTCTTTTTAACAGTCCATACCGCACTTGGAACACCAGGAAGCTGAGAAACCGCCATTTCACTGATAGCAAGTCCCGGTCTCAGAATCCTAAGAGAGGAACGAGGGCCACGGCCACAAAGTGTAAAAATCTGAGGGGTTTCTTCTTCAAACAGATTGACCACTTTCATATCTAATATCGGCATCAAACTCTCCACTTGGTCAATCCTAACGAGATTTTTCAACCCTCTCGGCTTAAAAAACACCGGTTGGAACCCTTCTTCAGTTTCCATCAATGTTGCAGAGGAGGACTCCACATCAGGATCAGCTCCAATCGCCTGAAACTGATACAACGCATGATTCCCAAACTCTGACGCCGCAAACAGAAACCCCAGCTTCATAACACACATAGCAGAAGTAACCGGTATCGTATCAAAGTACTTTATCTTCAATTCTGAAACCCGTTCATTGTCATGATCAAGCGTAACCTTGAAGACGTCCCCATACTCAGTCTGCAACAAAAAGAAGAACATCGACTTCTGCTTATGCATCGTCGCCGAAACAATAAGCACACCACGCTCTGCCGGCAAATCCGCCCGTCTCGGAATGACTGCTCTCACATCCTTATGCCCTTGATTCTTATAAATCACAAAATTCTCCGCACAAACCAACACCCCACTCGGCCCATCGCCACCTCCCGGAACGGTCACAAGCATATTCGCCCCGTTATCCACGCTCTCACTCCACTTCCTACTAACATGATTCAACCCCAAATCGAGCTCATAAAACGTCAAAACCTTCTGCGCCTCATTGGCAGCCACACCACTACTATCCAAATCCGCCTCACTATAATCCAACTCAATCGCCGCAAAAACCGGATTATCAAACCCACAATCCACTCCACAAATACAATAACAAATCGTATGGCTCTTATGCGCCTCTAACGGCGAACTAATAGTCAACCTAGCAGCAGTATCCCTATTCAACACATAAACCAGCTTCTGCTTCTCGCACGCACCTATCATAACCGCCCGCCCCTTAGGATCAACCGCTAAATACTGCCCGGGAACTATCCTACGGCTCCCACTCTTCCCAAATGTTTCCTGATGCACCTTATCAAACACATTTTTTTCCTTATTATATTCTAGAATAACTATGCGACCGGAGTCCGAACCGACAACGATATAGTCTTTGGACCCGCCGGTTAGCCTAAACTGAGATAAAGATCTAATGGAACCAAAAACATCATGAGATAAAATAGTTTGGATTTTACCGTTTTCGTCGGGGCGAAGGAGGGTTAGGGTTTTGCCACGTGCCACGATGATTTCTTGTGATTTGGATTGGCCGGAGAAGGTGCCGGTGATGGCGGTGACTATGCCGGTGGCTTGTTGGAGGGTTAGGTTGTAGAGGTACATGGTGGTGCTGTTTGAAGATGGTGGTGATTAGGTGTTCGATGATATGTTTTGAAATTAGGGCTTTGAATGAGGGAAGAGTGAAGAGGGAATTGGGGTTTTAGACGAGTGAATGAAGATTTTTTTAGGCGGTTAAGTGGAGTTGACCATAGGGTAAAGATTTTTTTCTATTAAACACACAAAAACCAAAATCACATAGGGCAAAACAGGATTGAAACCAAACCGAATCAAAAACCGAGCCGAAAATGTTCAAAGTGACTAACTTTGTAACGGAAACGCTAACCCAAGAACTATTTCTATAAAAAATTTCACCGACCCCGAGATAAATACTATACGGAAATAGTGATTGTTTTATCGTTCCGTTGCAAAGTTAGTCCTTAACGTAAAACATCGCGCTCCGCAACGTAGCGCGGGTGAAAAACCTCGTTAAAACAAAGTTTAGGGAAGAGCTGTGGAAAAAAAGAATAAAAGCAAAGCTTAAGAAAAAAAAATTAGTTGCTTTTTTTGGAAAGTGGATTATCTCGGTAAAATATATTAATCACAAAAAAATTAAATACAGTGGAATGTTGCTGAAATACTACATTAACCTCAAGCAACCGCTTGAACAACTACTAAGCTGTTTGTGACATGCCACAAAAGCTATAACTAGCTAAGTACACTAACAATACCACTATTAGGGAAAAACCACTTAATCGAACACATATCCCTGAGACCTTCCAGTTACCGCATCATAGGAGAATAAAAAGCCAACCGAGACTACCTCCTTAAAAAACCTTCCCAAGAAAAACTCAGTGAGAAAAGCCTTGGAGAAGGAAAAAAGAGTACAGCTCTGGGGTGGCACTCCAACTTCGAACCATACACGTACACAAAAGCAAACGAACCATCATGTAACCACCAATCTATATACGCAATATCCATTAATGAGAAGATCGGATAAGCGAGGTAGGTAACTTCCAAAGCTGTAAAAATGCCTCAAGCCCTCAACATTAGCCGTCCTCTTAAAACTACATGTGAGTAACTTTAAGCGAACCGTAGACTTGATAATATCAATAAGCTGGTCCTTAGATCTCTTTTGATTCGCAAAGAGCCTGTTGTTGCGTTCTTGCCAAATAAAGTATGAGGACGCCACAAAAACCAACTTAGCAATCACACTTCTAGCAGCTCTTTTCCTCGACATCGGGATGAGCGGATTGATAATTGAATCTAACGAAGCCGTAGCATTAGGAAGACCAGCATAAACCTTCAGATGGTCCTAAACCTGAAAAGAAAAAAACACACTCAAAGAAAAGATGGTCATGGGAGTCCGGTTGTAAATCACACAAAGGGCACTGAAACAGGTTTAAGTTAGTATTGCTACTAACATCCCATTGTCTCATGAGGTCTTGAGTCTTCAACTTGCGCTTGATAACCAACCAAAGGTGAAATGCGTGACGAGGAATAGCATGAGAGAACCACACCAAGTCATACCAATTAATACCATCACTTTTTGGCCTAATAGAATCCCAAACAATAGAGACAGAGAAATCACTTTCCACGCCATTATGAGTCAACCAAAACAACCAATCCAACGAGTTAGGAATAAGGTTAGGAACCGTGAGCGAATTAAGCAAAGGATACTTTAAGTACCACTCATTAGGCCACGACTAATTTCCATTAATAATATTATCCATAACCGTACATGTAAGCTCAAACCCCTCTTTATGAATATCATGAACCGTAACAATCTGAGATAGAGGGCACAAAGAACTCCAACGATCGAACCACAACGAGGCCTTATTACCATCCCCTAAATTACGCCAAATAAACTGACGAAGGTTGAAGTTGCAGGATTTTCCTTCGTCCTCATGACATATTACCCTGAATCGGAAAATCCCAAAAGTTTCACCCTCTCAATTTGTAAGCATGGATCTATTTGACCCACAACGACTCCTTTAAAGTAAGAATGCTCAATATATGAGTAGTAATCAGCGCCTTATTGAAAACTTCAAGCCTTCTTAACCCAAGGCCGCCTTCCTTTTTAGGAAGACACACAACCTCCCAAGCAACTTTTGATTTCCCTCTACGCATATCGCCTTGGCACCAAAGAAAACCTCTCATTAACTGTTCAAGGTCAAGCATAATACAAGAGGGTAAAATAAAAATTAGTTGCTTTTTATCGTAAGTGATGTTGATTGATAACACTCATTAAGAAACTGTGTGGTTGCATCTCCACAGTCACGTACCGATGTCACATAGAGAGGGGAGGGAGTCGAGTGGGCATATCGAGGACCGAAAACAAATCAACGATGTGTGTTATATTCTTTTCGGGAAAAATGACAATGCTCACGATTATGTGACAATAGCGGTACTTAGTTTTTCTAAACAATTTAGGCTTATCAACACCCATGAAATAAATTGTTTAAACCCAAAGTACTTGGTGGGTTTGATGGACCCACATCTATGGGTATAAATACTATCTTTAAACATCATACATTTATATCAAACATCCTCTTTTACTATCATTCCCATTCCTATTCCCATTCTTTTACTTCATACCCAAATACACCTTTAAAGTTGTCATGGCAAAGACATAATAAGAGATAAATAGATCGATTATAATATTTCTTATAGTGACATCATACGTTCTAGATATGGGTTCAATTTTGATTATATTAATCCAAACTCTTAGTATTTTATTGGTCTATGTTTCGTTGTTCATGAACAACTAAATCTATTCAATTTATTGACTAATTAAGCACTTTTTGATATTCAGAACATATCAACATTAAACAATATACAACTACCATTGTTAAGACTATGAAACTTATGCATGCAAAACTAATAAGATCCTTTCTATATTAATTAGAAATAAAGAATCTAAAACAAATATGTCAAAGCTAGTTTGCATGGTTTGACATTATTCCCTTTAGCTTACATCAATAACCACTCCACTTAAACCAAACCACTATAACATTGCCTTAGAATTTGTTTCTACCTATTTATGTATCTAAAAATAGTGAGCAAAAGCCTCTTAGCCTTTCTATGGAACTGCCCAAACCCCCTTACAAGCTAACTTCTCTAGCTTGTTTCTTCTTGTTTATATTCACCACCATCATCCAATCTTATTCCGCGCGAACCCTTGGCGATCTAGCAACATCGCCACAACCATCACCACCAAGTCTCGGCCACTACCATCGCAAAACAATGTCGTTTTACATGCCAAATGTACTTAAGTCCAAGTACCAAAACGCTCCATTTACCCCACCAACAACTATAGTTAACAGTCAACCCATACCCTTCACGAAACCTATAGGCCTTTTTCCGCCGGTTGGAGGAATTCCCGTTGAGTCTAGTTCCATTCCAAGCCAAACGTTTGGCTTGGATGGAATTGGAAGCGGGATAATTCTCCAAGAAGAATTAGAGTTCGGTATGGTAAATGTAATTGACGTCGACTTATTAGAGAAAACAAATATGTATGGTTTAACATTGAAAGGACAAGCAAAAGGAATGTATGTTGCCAGCTCGGAAAATGGAAGTAACCAAATGATGGCAATGACAACAAGCTTTCTCGACAATGATTATAAAGACGAGTTAAGGTTTTTTGGAGTGCATAGTGTGAAACCCGAGTCTCATGTTGCGGTCATTGGAGGCACAGGGAAATACACGGGTGCAAATGGATATGCAACGATAAAGGAAGTTAAACTAAGTTCGAAGATTGTAAAAGAGGGAGAATCAAACATTTTTCTTTTGGTAGATGTATATCTAGGTTGAGATATTAATATTAAGCACATAGCGGACTATTTATTCGCACAACTGATCAATAACGAATATTGTTTACAATTCAAATGATGTAACTTTAGGTCATTACCAAATGGCACTTAGCTAAAGTATGAAAATATATGTTGAACAACATTGATTAGCAAATCAAAATAAATTGTGTATATGGTTATGACAGTGGTTACGAGTTTATTATGATAATTCACACTTTATTAGTTCAGATCTCGCACTTGGATGTCGCCTAATGCATTATATAAAACATCAGTCAACTGATGGATAATACAGATCATACTAGCCTGAAAATACTTTATCCTGACACTTTAACAAGACATTTATGCTCATCAAACAAGCATAAGTGTTAAAACTCACCTTTTTTTATCTGCACTTGACAAGTGACAATGACTTCGTTTGCTGGTTTACATTGCTTCTTGAAAGGGGCTAATCGACATTTTACATATTGAGAGAGATGCCTTAATGAATTTAACTTTACGGTTTTATACTACTATGCATGAAAATAAGGTTGAATTTGCTTTTAAAATACAAACAAGATAAAAAACAGAGGGTTTGCCGTGTAGCTGCAAGTATTCATGAGTATCAGTCTATCGGAGCATGCAGATACATGTAATTACGACTCAAAGATGCAAGTGTTTAACTAGAAAGAATTTGATACAGTTACTTTTAAATCTAACTTACACCACTGTCATTATTTGGACTAAAATGCAGCAAGCGATTTGGAGGTAAATTGTAATTAGAGGGTACATAAATAAACAATGGCAGTAGAATCTACTTATATTTCAATATCAGAATAATAATACAAATTTATTGGCCATAAAAGAAAAAGAATAGGAATACAAGTAAATGATTGATAAACAAAAAGTCACGTTTCTTTTTTTCTATTTGATTAAACTAAACAAGCAAAAGCTTAAGAGTTGTTCAAGTAAACCAAATGTGCTTATTAAGTAGTTGTTTACCCAAAACACCTCATACCAAACAACTCCATGCATCTCATCAACTCCATCTCATATCATCAGACGCCACTAGTATATATGCCCATATGCGCATACTCATCTTCATCATCAAAAAACAAACATCTTCTCATTGCCACTAAAACATCCAAATGGCCAATATCAAGCTATCAACTTCCAACGTTCTCAAATTTACAATTTGTATCTTCTTGCTAGCCTTTTCTCTTGAATGTTCCAATGCAGCCCGTGTATTAGTAGATGCTACTGATGATGATGTAACACCTGTTGGACCACTTCCGACCAACCAACCTAACACAGATGGTCCAGTAGACGAGGTTGACAACCCTGTGGAGGATCCCACACCTACACTACCAAGTGGTCAGATTCCTGCAACTGTAGCACCTGCACCGGTAGTGGGTCCCATTGCACCTGCTGTTGCGGCACCAGTGGTCAAACCTGTAGGCGCTACACCAAAAGGAGGGTCAGGATCAGGTGTGGCTACAACAGGTGGTGCTGCAACTGGTGGTGCTGCAACTGGTGGTGCTGCAACAGGTGGTGCCGTAGCAGGTGGAGAGCACCCAACTTTAAGTTTCTTTATGCATGATGTTCTAGGAGGGTCTCATGCTACAAGCAGGGTGGTGACCGGAATTGTAGCTAGTTCAGATGCTAACGCAGTTCCTTTCTCTACACCCAATAGCCAAGTATTCCCAATCACCGGTGGGATCCCTTTAAACAACATTAACGGTATAGTCAACAACAATAACCTCCCATTCTTAGCTGGATTCAATGGTAACAACCCAAATTCCAACACCGTCCTCCAAAACACCGGAAACAACAATGTTGTCAACGGAGGCAACAACTTACCCTTCGTTGCAGCGGGTCAGCTTCCAGCCGGCATAACACTCCAACAACTTATGTTCGGGTCAATCACCGTTATAGACAATGAAATAACTGAAGGACATGAGCTAGGTACTGGTGTGCTTGGCCGAGGACAAGGTTTCTACCTTTCAAGCTCATTGGACGGAAGCAGCCACACCTTTGCACTCACTACATTGTTCCATGGTAGCGAACATGAGGTGGATGACTCAATTAGCTTCTTCGGGGTCCATAGGACAGCTTCTGAGATATCGCACATTGCTGTGATCGGTGGGACTGGAAAGTATGAAGAGGCTAAAGGGTATGCCACAATTGAGAGTCTGCCTCAGGTGAATGACCACACTACTGATGGTGTTGAAACCATTGTCCATGTTAATGTGTACCTCACTACAGAATAGACCGTCCACGGCCTCCTTTAAGTTTGGTTTATGTAATTCTGCTAGCTTGTGCTGTAGTATTTTCTACTTTAATTGTTGTACGCTGGAGTGATTGTAATTGAAATGTGTAATTTTTCGGTTTTCAAGTTATATCATATTGGGTTCTTTATATAATTCTCAGTATAACTATTCTACAGATAATGTGCTTGGTAAATGGTAACTATAATCAGATAACTAAAATTTCATATTATTTGTCCTAGCTAAAGAGAAAAGGAATCAGTTGCAGTTGTACACTCTTATTTCTCAAAACCGTATGAATTGCATTGTTGTTTGTCCAAAATTAGCACAATATACATAAAACACTATACTTTAAACGTTTTTACAATCAAATTGAAGGATTCCAAATTGGTGCAGTTTACCTGACTCAGTGTTGACCGACCAGGCTCTCTAGTTCAGTAAGGTTGAGTACGTCTATCCAACGGTGTGGATACGGCGTTTCAGGGTGGCATCAGTCAGAACTAAAAAATAAAAAAAAAAAAAAAAATTCTACAGAATCATGTGCAATGGATAAACACACACACTAATACATCAGATAACTAAAATTTCAACGTCTATTAGTCCTAGCTACAACAAGAAGAGAGAAAAGGGAATCATAATGCAGTATTGTAAACACCAAAACTAATAATTTCCACAAAAACCAGTATGAAATTGCGCATATGTTGTCCAAAAAAAGGGAAAATATATGCTTCCAACAAATTAACACACAATATACATAAAACACTATACCTTTATAAAATAACAAAAGAAAAAATAAAAACAAACTAAAAAAAAAAATAAAAAACGTTCTAGCTTTTTTTTTTCTTAACAATCAAATTAAAGGAATATTCAAATTCGGACACAATCTTACATGCACACACAGCACAGTCTTTCTGAAACCGAAAAAAAAAAAAAAAACAAAAGAAAAACAAAAAAAAAAATTTAGGGTGGCCGAGCCAGTAAGAATAGACCATCGAAATAGGTTTTTTGATCTTGAGTCCCCCAACTTCAACTTTCGTGAGGCCCTGGTTTGCCTGTTCCATGGGGTTGTGAGTATTCAAGGGTACCTATTAAGTTTGCATGCCACATCCGCAGCACTTTTTATATGGTTCTTTCACCGTCATCAAAATATGTACCAAGGTTGCTGACTTTGTAGTCTTGGAGGTCTTAGTGATTGGTAACGTTATTGACATGTATTAGACCTGCTTTCTCTAATGACAAATAAAAATATGATATACATATACTTGCAAAATATCAATATGTTACTCTGTTACCAACCATTACCAAACATAAACGCTTAGAAACAAATGTGTGCACCTTTGCAAGCTATACCCAAAATTATCAATGTACAGTATTATTTTTCCAATGTCAGAAAATGGTGTATCCAGATTTATAACTCGGTCATGAACACAATACTACCGTCTCTTGTTCATAACCACAATAGCGATAGTCAAACAAGATCATTGTGTCTTTAGTTAAGACCTCGTGTCTAATCAGGGTCAATGACTTTTATCAGTTTCAACGTATAATCATCACTATCCATTCTTAACATAAATTTCATCGTTAAATTTAGGGTGTTTGGGTAAGCTTATTTGGGGTACAAACACAATGCGCAAGATAGTGTTTGTATTCTTCTGCAGTATCAAAATGTAGTAATGGTACGAGGAAAGACGGGGGCAAATTTGTAAATAAGCATAAGGACTAGCAACTTAAGCCAAAAGCTAGTGGGATAGAGAAGGAGCTCATAAAAACAGCTTAAATAAGCTATAAGGTTTTTGGCTCCGCTAAATGCTCAAAACAGCTTATTGCGTTTTGAAAACATGATAAGTAGATAAGGTGCTTAAATAAGCTTTACCCAAACACGCCATTAACTTAAAACAAATCTGATCAATATCTAACATCAATATACATCATCAATCATGCGAACAATAGAATCAAATAATTTCATTCTTTATATAATGAAAAAAGTAATATTGAACCAAAAAGTTCTGGTTCTACATACTTGGAAGCTATACGGTACTTGCACACCTCTTATAACAAACCTCTTCAAAAACCACACTTGACCTATTTCTCTCTCAATCTAACAAAATGAACACAATATCTGTCGCTATACACTCGTATATTACAAGCAAACCAATCTCTATACTCACATCCTATATACCAGACCCTGCTGCACCATGACTCGTTTCTATAATCGTCCCTACTTTTCATGTATGTTTGTATAAAAAGAATGAAAAAAAAATCTTTAATTAGCAACCAACTCCGTAACAAACTCATTGAACAAAAAGGCTTCAATCTCTTCAACAATAGAATCCACTTCATCTCCCAACTCTAACCACGGTTCTTTCCCGATACTCTTCTCAGATAAGTCAGCATTGATTTCATTTTCTTGACCAAGTAGCATATTCCATAGTTCTTCCTCTATTATATCCCTTCTTAAAAATTTACTCATTTTTCTCCTTAAAGGCTTTGACCGAACGATCTCAGTCAACCCTAAGTTTAAGCGGTCAAATAAGAGTCGCCTATCGACTTTGTTCCATGATTTTTGCTTATTGTATTTCTTTTCTAGTGTTTCAAAAATGAATGGGTTAATTATGCATTTTTCATAACTTACCTCCATTTTGTTACCATGAAATCCCAACTCGTTTAGAACGTCGACTAGGTATAAGAATTGTTGACTTTCTTTTGGTCCGAAGAATCTAATAGGCTTATTATTTTGACCAACATAAAAACATTTTTCAGTAGCATTTTCATCACTCAATGTAACTGTTTCAGATTCCAACCCATTTTCTTCGGATTCTGATTTGAGAATTTGAAGTTTGATCCACAAACCTAGCAATTTAAACACTATAATTTAGAACAATACTCAATAGATTCCTATAAAATGTGGCAAAATGGGCCAATGGGCGGGTAGGGTGATGGGTCAAAATGGGTTTGGGTAAAATCAGGTAACTCTTTCAGTGCAGTCAACCGAATCGAATCAGGATGACCCACCAACTTATTTTCGTATATAAAAAAGCATATTATAAAAGTAAATGAAATATTTTTTTCTAAAAAAATCATTTAGGACACTGTAAGGATTGTTTTTAGTTAATTGACCCGTTATCATTATAATACAGCCTGAATTGACCCATTCCCATTTACACTTATTACATTGCAGCCTCTAATCACACATGAAAAGATTATGAAGGAATGAAGTTCTTTTAAAATGACTAACCATGAAGATCGGAGCTTGATAAATTGTCTGGTTCCAGAACTGAATTTGGACTAGGCTGATAAGCTTCACCTGAGCTATTTGAAAGTTCATCATCAATATTTACACAATTTAAAGACGTAAATCCATCTTCACAGGGTGACTCCTGCAAACAATTAACAAAATACGTTTACCTTCTGAAACAAACACCACTGTGTGAAACAGCAATGTAGGAACAATTCCTGATATGAAAAGCACAGGCACTTCCAACTCATATGAAAATAGCAAAACGCTGTTAAACAATCAATCAAAATCCAATATACCAAAATCATTACCGTCAACTTATTTTAAATGGTCATATGCATAAAAATGGTAACCAACTTTAATTTCAGGTGAGATCAGCTTTGTTTTCACCCTTTAGAAATCATCTCGAACTTTCTATAAGGTTCAATTGAAGGTAATCTTTGAACTTGAGAAAATAATTGATCAACGCCACATCAAAAGGCAACAATTTCAAATTTACATTTGTGGAAAAGCGATCAGTAAGGCAGATTAGATGAAGGTCATAAACACAATGAAATTGGATACTGACAAAATAATAACCTAATAGACATTAGGGTGCAAATTCTTGGATCAAGATATATAAATAACCAACCATTTTGCAGTCATTAGATTTATGCACTCAATTCAACAAACAAATGAATGAGGGTACTTATTGTAACGAAAAACAATCCTTAAAGTGTTTAACACAATGCAAGTATGCAAGCGAACAAGATAACAAATAACACAGATTTTACAGTGAAGGATGCCTCAAGCCTCAGAGAAAGTGACGACTACAAAATATGATTCGCAGTCCAATGGGGCGGTCAAACCAATTATTTTGCAAAATGTGAGGAACAGAACAGGGGTTTGGAAAAACAGCTCAAGTTATTTAAACATTAAAAAAAACACAAACATTCATTATAGCCAAAAATATTATGTAGTACCAAACAAGCAGGATTAACAAGTATCAATGCAGAATTTGAACCTTTTTTTGTCATTCTTTAATTAGAGCCGTAAGGTGAAAGTTTTACCTTTTCAAAGGAAACAGCCGATTCACAAGAATACACAACATCCTCAAACTTTGTAGACACGTTCTTATTGTGTCTCCCTGAGGTCAATCTCAAATCACCTTTCGGCACTTTCTTCAACTTTGTAGAACGCTTGAATATTGGTAATTTGGTGACAGATTTATTCTTCCAACCTTCATTGCTACTCAAATTAACCCGTGTTCCCAACTCTAATCTCTGCTTTAACTCAAGATCCACAAAATTAGGCATTTCAGCAAGATTACAAACCCCTTTACTAGACCAGATGTCTCGACAACCTTTGGTCTTTTTTGATTTTTCTAGAAGGTTCTTCTTAAATTCCCAGCCAATAGATGCACGAGAATCAGCTAAAAACAACGCTTTAGATGGTTGTTTAACACTCCCTAAACTTCTTCCATCATTTTTTGACCTATCCTTTTGCCTTAGTTTACTTGATCTCCTTTTACATGAACCTATAGAAGCAGAGTTCCTTATATAGTTCTCAGAAAGAACTCTTTGCCGTCTATATAGGGACTGCTGCTGATATGGCACGTCATCAAAACTCATCAACTGTGCAATGACACTCGTTTGATTTCTTTCATTTGCCATCGTTTCCAACAATTCTATATAGTTAAGAGCTGTCAAGATATGACGAATATAGTTTCAATACATTTTGGTTTTATAAACACCCGTATTCTAAATGTATAGAGTAACAAGTGATATAATTCAAACAACATTATAAAAACTGATAACAACGCAAACCTAACTATCAAAACTCAAAGAAAACAATCATCATAAATAAGGGGGTGTTTGGGACTGCATTTTTAAAATAGATTATGCCTTTGCAAAATTGTGTTTCGTCTTAATTACCTTTTTTTTAAATGGTTTCCCAAGCACCTTTTTCTGATTATGTGCGTCTCGCAAACGCAATAATCAGATAATTTCCTTCACAATCGAAAGCTTATATGATGGGCTTATGAGCTTATTGGCTTATATGGCTCATATAAACCCAAGCCAAGTGTTTTGCTAAGCTTATATGAGTGAGCTTATGAGCTTATATAAGGGGTTTTTGATAAGCCTCACAATTGTGGCTTTTTTAAAGGGGGTTAGGCTTATTAACATACTCCATTAACATAAGGTAATCTAAGCATCCTAGCTTATGAGCTTATTAACCCATGTCTTTTTTTTTGTCATTTACCTTACCAAACACTTGAGCTCATCAACTAATTAAACATAAGCTAATCCAAACACTCGACATGGGCATATGAGCTTATGATAGTATAAGCCATAAGCCCATAAGTTGCTTATATAACATAAGCATAACCCCAATTAATAAGCTTAGCCAAACACGACCGGATGTTTGGATTAGCTTATTTTATCGGCTTATGAGCTTATTGAGATTTAGAAAAGCCGATAAAGCTCACATTTTTCAGCTTATAAAGTGCTTATCACCTTGAGCCTGCGGCTCAAGTCCATAATATATTAATAATCATAAGCTGAAAAAAGTGAGCTTAATTGGGTTTTCCAAGTCTTAATAACCTGATAAGCTCATAAAATAAGCTAACTTTAAAAATCATAACAGTCATTAATCAATATCCAACAAAGTATAATTAGAACTAATCACAACTAACCAAATTTCACTAATCACATGTGCTTCAAGAACCAAAAACTAAATAAATAAAAAAAGCCTTACATGAAGAATTCAGCTTCTTAATAATCCTGATTAGGGAAGTAACTAAATAACCCAAATGATAATAATAAAAAAAATGGAATTATGAAGAAAGGAAATGAGAATGAATAAAATGGTGGGAGGCTTATTAATGTGTAGAAGAAGTTAGGGTTTATGGGGTTTCAGCTTACATCATCATCATCACTGTTAAGTTTGTTTGTATATATAAAAGTTAGTTAGTTGGTCAACGACTTTCTACGTATTTGCGCCATAATTTTTTCTTTCTACATTTATTATTTCTATGAAAATGAAGTCCCTTGCATTCTGGAATTTTGTTGAATTTCAACACGTTTACGTGCTGTTTTGAGACAAGTATAACTAGTTATTTACTGTAGTTAACTAGGTTGTTGAATAATCTTTTTTTTTCTTATAAAATTCCATGTTGCAAAAATGGTTGATTGATTTTTTTTAGCTTGTAATCAGTTTAGGCAAGATTAGTCGGTGATTAATCGGATTGGCATTTTCAGTAAGTTTTGGGTATTCTCGACGAGTTTCGTGTATTCCATACAAGATTTTTCTTAAAAAAATTATGATCGATATAAACAACGACTACGAGTAATTAAAACAAGGTTACAACGAGTTTTGAGTACTTCCGACAAGAATTGCAGGTTCCCGACAAGTTTGACTACCGTTGACCGACGTTGACCACAGTTGGCCGATTTACACAAATCAACAAGCTTGATGGCCGGTTAGCGCCTGGCAGTGATTAATCAGATATGAAGAATTTTTTTGACTGATAAAATTATGTAAAAAAATATATA
>BQNB010072398.1:0-32452 GCA_026074375.1 Tanacetum coccineum
AATTATCACACGCTGATTACCTTTTGAGTTTATCATTTCTAGTAGATCAACTGCATTAATGGTAGAACGTCAAGTTGGATCTTAGACTCTTGATAAAATTAATTGTTTATTCTTTATAAACATGGTTAATTAAGTTTAGAGAGAATTGCAAAAATGGTTCTTGTGGTTTGTCCAAATTGCACGTTTGGTCCTTCGAATATCGAAAGTGAAAAAAACGTCCGTGTGGCAAACCTTTGGTTCCACTTTTGGTCCTTGATCGAATGAAAATGACTAAAATACCCTTGTGTTCATTTTTCATGACTTTTCCTTAATTCTTTTTTTACTCATTCTATGTTATCACATATTCACCGTTATCATCTCACTTCTAGATTTCAAAAGCATTTATTTTTTTCATCAATCTACCATCTACATCAAAAATTAACAAATACCAAATCTAAAAATCCAAAATCTTAAAATCATAAACCTTGTATCCTGAATTCGAAAATCAAAATAATAATAAAAACCATACCCGTCAAATTTTACTAAACAAATTCACCTAACCCATCATAGAGGATGTTCATTCGGGATTAGGCCCATGGGATCTTGCTAATGGGCGTTTCTTATTTTTGGATTTTTAGATTTAATCTTATGTTTATGGTAGGGGGTTTCTTGTTTTTGTGGTTTTTTTTATTTGTTTTATAGGAATAGTTCAAAAGAAATGTAAATGAATATCAATAGTTATTAGGATACTAATAAGTTGTATCTATCTATATGTGTAGTGCATAAAGAGTGATATTGCTATTCACGATCACCTTTTTAGGAGGAAACAATGTGTAGCTCCTTTACAAGGGTTATAAATTTGGGGGTTTTAATTAGGTTGACGGAAAAATATAGGTGAGTATGTGGCGGATGAATGGGTGACGATGGTTGTAATGGTGGTGGTAGTTACGATGGCAGGAGATTGTGGTGGTGTTCCTTTCGATCGGCAAGTTTAGGGAAAAAGGATATGATGCAAGATGATGAGGATATGAAGAAGTTGGTGAATTTTTAGATGAGTTTTGTTTTTAATTTAGGTTTATTGATGAATCTGGGAGTGGGTGGTAGTAGAGGTAGCTTCGACAGGCGGCTTGGTGCTGGGGACTGGCGACGTTCGGTGGTGGGGATATGTAATGGGTTTGATGTTGAGATAATGATGGTGGTAGTTGTGGGTGATGATAGGTTGAAGAAGATGATTATTTTGATTGGTTGTTTTTTGAGAGATTAAAGGTGTTTGATTTTGTTGTTATTGATGATGACGATAATGAATAACTAAAGTCTTAGAAATTATGGGTTAAAGATGATAATTAAGAGTTTATTTTTTGTTGTTGAATTTGAAAAGGGGTTGTGTTTGTTAGTTTGTTTATAAATATGTGAATTGATTAATTGATGATGAAGATGATAAAGTTTTAGTTAAAAAAATATTAAATTAGGAAAATCAAGAAAATGGAACAGAGGGGTATATTGGTCATTTTAGTTCGACCAAGGACCAAAAGTGGAACCAAAGGTTTTTCACACGAACGTTTTTTGCACTTTCGATATTTGACGGACCAAACGTGCAATTTGGCCAAACCACAAGGACCATTTTTGCAATTCTCTCTTAATTTTATAAGAGATTATTATCGAAAATACTAATCTTTTCTGAACTTTTGATTGTTTTATTGATGGCTGCTACTGCCCAAAACACAAACAATACGACTATCAGGTCAATTCTCCAACAGAGAAACTTATTGGACCAAACTTTACAAACCGGTACCGAAACTTAAGAATTGTTCTTAGGTCTAAAGGAAAACTAGCTCATTTAGAACAGCCTTTG
Organism: Tanacetum coccineum; assembly: GCA_026074375.1. Lineage (NCBI taxonomy): Eukaryota > Viridiplantae > Streptophyta > Magnoliopsida > Asterales > Asteraceae > Tanacetum > Tanacetum coccineum. Next base: position 1,832 of record BQNB010072398.1, read on the forward strand.
ATCCCTATTCCTTTACCTGTTGCACCTCAAGCAGTGTGTGATACATATGAAGTATTATATGATGCGCAAAATGAGGTGGCATGTCTTATGCTTGGAAGTATGTCTCCTGATCTTCAAAGGGCACTAGAAAACTACAAGGCATATGATATGATCCAAGAACTGAAAACTATGTTCAAGGAACAAGCTATACAGGAACTGTTCGATACAGTCAAAGCATTCCATGCTTGCAAACAGGAAGATGGACAGTCTGTTACATGATATCATTTCATCACCTCAAAACACAAAGATAAAAAAAGGACTTAGAGAGAAAAAGAACTAGAGAGAGAAAGTAAAAGAAAGAAAAAATGGTTGATTATGATAAAGAGAAAATGAGAACCAACACCCTCCTAACATGTTAGGAGGGTTGTATTTATACTACTAAGAGATATTGAACCCTTGTTGGGTCGTCTAGGCCTAAAAGGCTTTCTACATGGGCTTTAGCCTGATATCTAGGCCCAATTAGCTTAAAATGAATTCTCGTAAACTATGTTTTCCTATACAAGACTTGGGAATATTAATGACCATCACTTTACATAAAAACACGGCTAACAATCTCCCCCTAAGGGGTGGTCATTATACTAATGGCTTCACGTCTTGCGACGTCTTAAATCTTGGAGCCTTGTGTTCTTGGGAATTCTTTTGACGTTCTTTGTACATGCTTGTGATCTTGGATCTTGGATCTTGATCTTTGACTTGATATCTTTTAACTTAATCTTGATATCTTGGTCTTTAGCCTTAACTTTATCTTGACTCTTGAGATCTTTAAATCTTTATCCTTGAATCTTTATGCCGTCTTACGATCTTGCGTTTCCACCCTCATGCTCAAGGTCGTAAAAGATAGCTAACAAACTCCCTTGAAATTTCTTTTGAGGAATTGCTTATACATCAAAGATTGCGGAAGACTTTAACACATGTACTTGAGCTTTCATCATGTATTTATCTTTGTCGATTGAGCTTGAGGTGGTGAATCTTGACTCAGCTGGAATGAGGTTGAAACGCCATCTCTTATACCTGAAAATTTATGTTAGTAATAAACAGCAGATATAGACGAATATGGCTTTGTCATTCGTCTTGAGTTCGGTTACATTAACCTCTGATTCTATGAGGACCATTTTACAGTATGACTATTGTACCTGTGATCAGGTAGATTCAATTTAGAAGAATCTCCTTGATAGGGTTTCCAGCTCAAAGTGTTGGATCCTCTAATGCGATTGCATTAGATTCACCGTACTTGCTTGTTCTCATTACCAAAATGTCTCAAAGCAGACAACACGGTCAGAGTGAATCAGTTAGTTACTTTCTGAGTGATTGAGTCATCAATTCATATATTGGACCAAAATCGATATGCAGTTGACATAAGCTTGATTCGTATAGAATCTCATAAGTCACCTACCAAGAGCTCGTTTGATGATGGCTCAAGCAGGATTTCTATTTATCACTATGAATACTAAAGAGTATCACTCTGAATGTTCTGGCAATTATCACAAGGATAATGCATAGGACTCTTTGATACTAAATGTTGTATAATGATGTATGACATTTTGTATATTGGAATTTGTGTCCTATTGAGATTTTTGATAGATCTCATTGGATCTAGACTCTATAAGTGCACATTTGTTATTTGGTAATCGGAGGCTGGAGTGGGCTGCCACCTTTTCAATATCAACGATCTCAGAATGAGAAAGCCGATAGAAACGTGTTGATCTCTGTGATAAATGAAACAGAAATCTTTTAAGAGATTCTGAGTGGCTAGAGAGGGTTGTGCATTGCATCACTGGGTCCATGATGACTTGTCTTCAATATCAGAATCATCTTTGTGATTACCGATAGATTATGCATTGACCTAGGTTCTGCCTAAGGTTGTATGAAGGGCCTCTTTCTTTTCACCATTTATCCTTACAATTCTTTTTAATTCTTCAACCCCTTCAGTGCTTACCGAGACTTCATGACTAGTACCTTGTTGGGTTTGTTCCAGTACTAGATCCATCTCAGTCGGCACTATTCCTTTATTCTCACTTTACTTATTTTTTCAATCATACCTAAGACTTCTACTCTATCTAATAGAGTGTTCCTAGGTACATCCCTCTGGTTCTGGCTGGATCATGGAACGAATATACCTAACCTTAACCACCTTATAACTCCTTAAGAAACAACAGTTGGTCGGTCTTTGGGGTATTGCCATAAAGATCCATAAAACCGTTTGATAAAAATCAATCAACGTGTCTGAGAAATCATTTAAGACACATTGAGTGTTTCCAGAGTTACCAAAAATCTCCCCCTACACATATGCACCATATTATGAAAGAGTTTTGCACATGTGAGATTTGGGAACGCACTTATAGATTTAAGATCGTATCTGTTATTAATCCGTATTGATCATATTTTAATCACTATTCTCTCCCTCAAAAATTGCATATGTGTTGACAATTTTTGAATTATTAGTGAATTAAAAACAAGTTAATGTCCAGAATTCACATGAGTCTACCTAAGTCTTGGGAGAACAGGAGTGCATGCATAATGAACTAATTATGATACTCCCCCTCAATTATAGAATAGACTGGAAACTTGGAGTGGGAGTTTGTTGAGCACACAATTTTGAAAAATTTTGAAAATTTTCTTTTTAAAAATATCTTAAAAAATTGTGCTCAACAGGAAAATGATTTTATATGTATCTAATTAATTATCATTTTCTTGGTGCTTCTCTCGAGCATTCACAAACTTTGAATGTTTGCATGACATTGCTCAAGACCGAGAAGATGTGAACTTCCCGTTGTTTAGGATAAATGTAGATAAATGGACATTTTCCTTTCTTTGAAGACTGAGTCCTAAGCTGACATTTACTTAGAAGTCTTAGAGAAAAAAGTTTGAAAGGACATGTTTTGAAAGCATTTGAAACTCTCGCTCGAACTTCATTTATATACCAGTGTCAATATTAATCAACATTTCTAGGTACGTAAATGTTATCGATTGTCGAGAGACATGTCGGAGAAGATTATTTTTGGTATTTTTGAAATTTTTGATTTTATATTTTGCTTTTATAGGTTTTATACTTTTATATTTTGTTTTTCTGATAAAATATATACAAAGAGTTACCAATATTTTGCAAGACGTTCAAGCTTCGTTGGAGACAAGCTGCGCATATCAAGGCGACAAACCAAATAGTTGAATCGATCCACCAGAAGAGCTTTGGTAAAGAGGTCGGCCAGTTGGTAATCCTTCTTGACAAAATACAGTTTTGTCGTACCCTTTTCCACGTGTTCCTTTATGAAATGGTAGCGGACAACGATGTGTTTTGTTCTCGAGTGTTGGACCAGGTTGCAGGATATGGCTATGGCTAATTTCGAATCACAATAGATTAGAATCTTGTTGAAGTGATAGCCATATTTCGTTAACTGTGTCCGCATCCAAATGACTTGGGCACAACAAGCGAATAAAGACTGGTTTTGAACTAACCAGCTTTTCACCTAAGAATTGAGCTCCATCGGAAGTACTCTTGAAGGTGTCTTTACATCTCGCATAATCAGCATCTAAAAATCTGGTTAGTTTAAAACCAGAATCCTTCGTATACTAGAGACCCATATTAACGGTTCCCCAGATATAATAAAAGATCCTTTTAACCTCTTTGAGGTGCTTCTCTGTTGGCTTAGCCTGGTACCGAGCACATAAACAAGTAGCATGTACAATCTCCGGTCTAGTAGACATAAGATACATTAGGGCACCAATCATGCTACGATATTTCGTTGCATCGACTAGAGACCCATTTTGATCTAGGTTAAGCTTTTCTTTGATCTCCATTGGGATTCTGGTTTAAGGATTTCTAACACGTAGTTGGATTGGTTTATGAAGATGCCACAGAGGGATTGGTTAACTTGTAAACCAAGGAAAAATGTCATTTCCCCCATCATCGACATTTTGAAGCGGCTTTTCATGAGGTCAGAAAATAGTTGGGTGTACCTAAGGTTTGTAGAACCAAAGATAATATCATCAACATAGACCTGTACCACGTCGAAGCGCCTTATAAACAACGTTGGATCGATTGTGCCTTTAAAGAAGTGATTTTGTAGGAGAAATGTTAAAAATTCATTGTACCATGCCCTTGGTGCTTGCTTTAACCCATATAGTTCCTTCTTTAACTTGTATACATGGCTTGGATGTTCAGCATCGGTTAACACACGTACACGTCTTCTTTTAAAGTACCATGCAAGAAAGTAGTTTTCACATCCATTTGAAACACAGTGAACGATTTGTGTGTAGCATATGCCAAAAATAACCTGATAGCTTTTATTCTAGCAACCAAAGCGAAGGATTCTTTGAAATCTATTCCTTCCTCTTGGCGGTACCCTCTCACAACCAGACGAGTCTTGTTTTGGATGACCGTATTCTCTTCATCATGCTTGTTTTTGAATAACTATTTTAGAAGTAAGGGGTCTTATGTTATCTGGAGCAGGAACTAACTGTTGCACCCTAAAATACAAGCGCATGACTAAAATAAAGATCTCTTAATTGAACCAATGTCACTTAAACAGTTATCTCAACTAAACAACAGAACTCTTAAACTTGAAACATAGTCTTAATAAAAGCAATTGTGTCCAATGCAACAAACATAACTAAAAAAACTTACGAATAAACTAAATGGCCAACATCTTCTAAGCCTTCTATTTTCCTTTTGAGCTCGAAGCCTTATCTTTTCCTGAGATACATGCTAAAAGGTCAGCTACGCTGGTGAGTTCATGGTTTAACTATATATAAAATATTGTACTCAAGAATATAATCATGCCATTTTGCTATACCAATAACAATAAAATAATAACTTGCACATAATGGTTCGTTGTCGATTTACTACACGACATGTTGGTTCACTTTACAACCTGCTGAATTACTAAATGGGCATATCATGATATAATCTACTATCTCGCTTCTACACAGTACTAGCATCAAATGAGAAAACTGAACTTTCAAAACAAAAGGCAAGAATGACTAAACATGTAAAAACGCATTTTTACATCATACTATGCATGTATCCTAGTTTGGGAAAAGTCTCATGAAACTCACCTTGCACCTTGACTAGCCTTTACTCTTGCTAAATAAAGCCTCCTGTATTAACTACAAATTCAACTTAGACTTTATATAACTATTATCGCATGTATTCTCTACAGAAATCCTAGCTGATTGGTCGCGTAACTCATAAATGTCAACCTCGAATGACATACTGCTTTGCTGATTTAATTGGACAATTAAATGACATGCTACTATAAAGTTCTTAAAAATATGTTCAACAACAACTGGACACAAAGTTCATGGTTCATATACTATTAGTGCTGATACATCTCCAATAAAAAGGATTATATAAACTAGAGAAATTGTCAACGTCCTTTTTAATATGCTTGATTATAAAATTACCATAAACATAATATACCACCATGATCAGTTAGAACAAAAACTTTATTTGCATTCTATGAATCTCCCATTCCACTACTGTGTCACAAATTCAGGGCCGTCATAGGGATTTTAGGTGCCCTGGACCGTAATTAAAAAAAGGCCCCTTTAAAGATTAAGCATGCTTGAGGTGGTCGGCTTTTCTTTTCTCTAAACGCTTTGCATGTCAGATTTTTGCTTTCTAATAGGGGGCATTGTTGTATACTTGTATATATATCGTACCAAACTAAAAGTAACCAACAAATAAATAATCAACAACCTATGATTTTCATAAAGAATACTAGGTAAAATCTAAAAAATAAATTAGACCTAAACATATTTGCATCTTTAAACTATCATTACTCATTATCAGTTTATCATATTTAAATTATTAAATGAGCAAGTTCTAAACCTTAAAAATACAACTACAACACTGTAACTAACAAGTAATAAACTTTTTCAAAATCAACAGCTTAAAGGCTAAAAGCTATTATAAAGTGGTTAAACCCTAACAAATTAAAATTTTTAATATAAATCTAAAATTAAAAATGTATAAGTATTACCTTATAATAATAGGATTCAACAGCAACAATTGACTATGGTATACGTTCTCTTCCAACTTTGAACTTTTGATTGGCAATTGTCGATTGACCAATTGTGATATATAAAAGTAAAAGTTGTTTTCTTTTATTTATTTGTGGAATTTGTGGGACATGGGACGAATATATATACTGATATTCTTCAGCGTACGTAACCGACTAGGACTACAACACATCTCTTTGTTGGGCTTCAAATAAGTATATGTACTGGGCTTTCACAGAAAATTGGTGCCCCTTCAAATTATGGGGCCCTGTGCCACGGCCCATGTTTCCCCTCCTTACATCCGGGCCTGCACAAATTATTTTTACTAAATTGAATGCTTATGATAAAGTATAACAAAATAGAGCTAAAGTATTACTTTTATTTTTCTTGCAAAAATAGAGATCATCATGACTACTGTTAACAATTGGTACTAGTATAACCTTTACTTTATATCACAATTCATGAACTAGTTAAAGAACATAACCCTTGGACTAAAATCTGATTTACTAGCAAAGCAGTTGTCATTTGTCAACACACAAAAGTACTAGCACTACTACCTACGACCAAATCAACTAGCATCTAATAAATTTCTTTTGAAACTGAAACACATGTTACCTTGAATGCAATCAGATTCCAATCTGAACTAATGATCTAGACACTAACGCTTATTCTCTTTTCTCCTGTGCTTATGCTTTAACTCTTGGTCACACCCTCTAGAATATGGTTTGTTTTTTCTGTATATAAGGCGATGATGGGCAGAAAATATAGGGATAACTATCACGTCTCTAACCCTATTTGAGACTTAATCTAACTCTTTAAACTTTATAACCTTAATCACTTACCCACCCTCTTAATTTAATTATTTCCCTAATGACCCTTATAACTTATTAATTTATCTTAGTTAAACTTCGAAAAAAAATCATAATAATGTATAAAAATAAACACAGAATAAAAAAACGGGTGTTATAACTCTTCTCACCTTAGAACAAAATTTCGTCCTCAAAATTTGCTATGAGTTAAACAACTCATGGTACTTTTCTTTCATCTCTACTTCTTGTTCCCAAGTCGCTTGAGGACCTCTATGAAAATGCCACTCTACCTTAACCAAAGGTATTTGTTTGCTTCTCAATTTCATTATCTTCCTGTCTATTATCTGAATTGGATCTTCATTATAATGTAACTTCTCATTTACTTAAAGCTCTTTATACGATACTATTTTGGACTCGTCGGCTAGACATTTTCTTTAGTTTGACACATGAAAGGTATTATGTATACCTCTGAGTTCTTTCGGTAGCTCTAAGCGATAAGCTACTTCACCAACTCTTGCAATAATTTTGAAAGGTCTAATATATCTTGGACTCAACTTTCCTTTCTTGCCAAACCTTACTATCCCCTTCCATGGAGATATCTTCAACATTACTCGATCTCCAACTTGAAACTTTAATTCTCTCCTTCTTTTATTAGCGTAACTCTTCTGTCGGTCTCATGTCGTCTTTAACTTCTCTTTGATCTCTACAATCTTGTCAGTCATCTCTTGTATAATCTTAGGACCCATCAGTTGACTTTCCTAAACTTGAGCCCAACAAACCAGTGTTTTGCATTTCCTACCATATAATGCCTAGAAAGGTGCCGCCTTAATGCTAGCATGATAGCTATTGTTGTAGGAAAACTCAATGAGTGGTAGGTGACTGTCCCAATTACCACTAAAATCAAGCACACAAGCTCTTAACATATCTTCAAGAGTCTGAATTGTTCTTTCGCTTTGACCATCTGTTTGGGGATGGTAGACGGTACTTAAATTTAAACGAGTACCCAATGCTTGTTGGAAACTCTTCCAAAATTTAGATGTAAACTGACTCTCTTTATCAGACATAATTGATTAAGGTATACCGTGTCTCAATATAATCTCATCTATATATAACTACGCTAGCTTCTCCATTGAATAATTCTCTTTAATAGGCAAAAAGTGAGCTGACTTTGTTAATCTATCGACTATGACCCAGATTTCATCGTGCCCTCATAAAGTCCATGGCAACTTAGTAAAAAAGTCCATAGTAACCTTATCCCACTTCCACACAGGGATTTCCAACTGCTGAAAAATACCTAGATGGCTTTTGGTGTTCTGTCTTCACTTGTAAACATGTTAAGCAGCTCTCCACATATTGCGCTATCGATCTTTTCATTCCATGCCACCAGTAATCATTTGTTAAGCCTTTATACATCTTGTCATTGCCCGAGTACATCGTGTACTTAGACTTGTGAGCCTCTGCCATTACCACATTCTACAACTCTTTTGGAATCTAAATTTTGCCATTTAATCTATGAATTTCATCTTCACTTTGCTGAAGCAACTTCACTTTACCTAGCATTCTTTCCTTTGTCACATTAACCTCTTCTAGTGCTTTATTTTGTGAAACTCTGATTTGATCAATTAAATCAACTTTGACATCTATTCTCATTGCACTAACTCGAATCGGCTCTAGTTCTTCTTTCTTGCTCAAGGCATCCGTGACTACATTTGCCTTTTCTGGATGGTAATGTATTTCACAATCATAGTCATTTAACAACTCCATCCATCTTCGTTGTTGCATATTTAAAGCCTTCTGGTCAAACATGTACTTTAGGCTTATATGATTAGTGAAAATCACAAATTTTGTGCCATAGAGATAGTGTCTCCAAATCTTCAAAGAGAATACTACCGCGCCTAACTCTAGATCGTGTGTCAAATAGTTCTTCTCATAAATTTTTAACTGACGAGACGCGTATGCTATCACTTTATCATGTTGCATCAAAACACACCAAAATCCTTTATGTGACGCGTCACTATAGACTATAAAGTCTTCGGTTCCATCGGGTAGTGCTAATATTGGTGCACTACTAATCGTTGCTTCAATGTTTCAAACGTTTGTTCTTCTTCTTGACCCTAAATAAACTTACTTGCCTTCTGTGTCAAAGCCGTTAGTGGTGACACTATCCTTGAAAAGTCTTTTTATGAATCTCCTATAGTACCCTGCTAACCCAAGGAAACTACGAATTTCTGTAGGCGTTCTCGGATGATTCCATCTTAAGACTGCTTCAACTTTGGCTGGATCTACTTGGATTCCTTGCTCATTCACAACATGACCCAAAAATTACACTTCTCAAAGCCAAAACTCGCACTTAGAAAACTTGGCGTAGAGTTGCTCTTTTCTCAACAATTCCAACACAATTCTCAAATGTTGTTCATGTTCTTCTCGACTCTTAGAATAGACAAGTATGTCATAAATGAAAATGATGACAAATTTATCTAAGTACAGGTAGCATACTCTATTCATCAAATCCATAATGTTGCAGGCACGTTAGTGAAGCCAAACGGTATAACTAAAAATTCATAGTGCCCGTATCTTGTCTGAAAGGCCGTCTTCAATACATCTTCTTCACAAACCTTTAGCTGATGATACCCTGACCTCAAGTCAATCTTCGAGAAATAATTAGCTCCTTGAAGTTGATCAAATAAATCATCAATCCTTGGCAATGGATACCTATTCTTCATCGTGACCTTATTCAACTCGCGATAATCTACACACATGCGCATTGAACCATCTTTCTTCTTTACAAATAGAATTGGAGCTCCCCATGGAGAAGAACTAGGATGTATGAAACCTTTATCCAATAGTTCTTGTAATTGCTTCATCAGCTCTCGCATCTTTGTTGGAGCTAATCGATATGGAGTTTTAGCTATTGGCGTGACACCATGTACTAGATCAATTTTGAATTCAACTTGACGATCTAGCGGGATACCAGGTAAGTCTTCAGGAAAAACATCAAGATACTCTCTTACTATCGGTACGTCTACAACTTGTTTCTCTACTTGTGCGTCTACTGTATACGCTAGATACGCTACACAACCTTTCTTTATATACTTGCTTGCCTTCATCATTAAGATAATGGCCAACTCATTTTCTTTTGGATCTCCATATACGTGAATCGTTTCTCCACTTAGGCTTAGAATTTTAACCATCTTTTTACAACACATAATTTCTGCATTATTATCTAATAACCAATCCATACCCAATACTACATCAAACCTACCTAAACGCATAGACATCAACCTGATAAAGAATTCATTTCCATTTATATTAATCAAACAATCCTCAAAGATTTCAGAAATCATAACTTCTTCACAATTAGTTGTTTCAACTATAAATGCTCTATCTAATCTACACGCATCCTTATTTAAATAGTAGCAAAAGGTAGCAGACATAAAACTTCTATTTGCATAAGAATCAAACAACACATTAGCATAGATATTGTTGATGAGAAGAGTACCTGAAACCACATTAGATGTCTTCATTGCATCGTTGGTAGTCATAGTGTATGCTCGACCCTTAGCTTTTGGCATCTCCCCACCTTTATCAGTTCTTTCATCAATTAGCTTCAAATTCCTCGATGTACCCTTTTTCAGTTTTGGACAATCTAGCCTCATGTGTCCTCTCTCTCCACATTCATAACAAGGCCTAGAATTTGGATATTCTCTTGAAATGTGACCTTATTTCCTACACTTGTAGCATTCTGTATACCCGGCCTTACATTCACATAAATGCATGCGATTACACTTCTTACATGTCAGTTTACCGCTTCGGTCCTCCTTGTTCTTCATACCAGAATCATGCCTCTTCAAACCTCCACTAGTTCCTTCCCACTTCCTTTTAGAACTTCCTGTGAGAACATTCTGCCTAAGTTTCTCCTTTTCTATTTCAACACCTGCATCTACTGCCTCCTGATAAGTTTTAGGCCTTGTAGCCTTCACAAGTTCTTTAATTCCAGAATTCATTCCCCATATGTAGCGGTTAATTCTTCTCTCCTTAGTTTAAACATGATGTTTGTCAAATCTGGCTTTCTCATTGAAACGTGTCATGTACTCACGCATAGACATGTCCCCTTGCTCTAAGTTCAAGAACTCATGCTCTAATTGCTGCAACTCACCCTCAGGGCAAAATTTGTTTACGACGATCTCTTTAAACTCTTCCCACGTCATACACTCTATAGCTCTTCTTCCACGAACATCAATGATCATATCCCACCAAAACAAAGCTTCAGACTTGAACGAATGAGTTGCATACTTAACTTTTTCATCATCAGCACAGTTGTTAGTATCAATTACTGACTCAATTTCCCTAATCCACTTCATAGTGGTCACTGCATTACCTTCACCATTAAACTCTGGTGGATTGCAAGCAGAAAAGGTCCTGTAAGTACAACCCTTTCTCTTACGATTCACATAATTATTTTCATTTTTAGACCCATCTTCCCTTATAGTCTCCACCTTAGCTGTGTTTCTATTACTCCCACTATTGGATGAATTGATGCCATTTGATGTATTTCTAGTGTTCCTGGTATCCATCGTGTTTCTGGTAATACTACGAGTCATTGGGTTCTCCTGTGTCATTTCATGTTCTCTCTGCAATTGAGCATTTTGATTAGCTTTAAGTGTTTGTGCAACTATATTAGGTACAGAACCCTGTAATGCCTTAGCTATCTATGCAGCTATCATCACTCTAAATTGTTTTTTTGTTATTAGCCCTCCTCAACCAACTCCTCTACCTCTACCACTTCCTCGGCAAGCTCCTAAACTAGCTTAAGCAAAAGACGCGGTACCCTGTTCAACTATTCTGATCCTCCTTGAGGGTCTTTCTCTTCCCCTACCAGTTGGGACTGCAACTTCAGGCTCAATGCATTGCCCTTCAGGACTAGCATTGTTTTCCTAAGCATTGCCCTTAGGGGTCTCTGAAGATGTTCTCACTGAGTTTTGAGACATTCTTGCTTACTGCAATTTAAGATATATTAAATTGCAATTCAATCTCAATTTAATGTAAAAGAGGAGTATCAATGTTAAAACAAATAAGTTAGTTATAGTATCCATAACAGTTAAAGGAAACGAATATCAATCAACATAATAGTTCATATCTAACACATACATGTACCTATAAATTCACAATTACATTGACTAGATGTAATTGTCAAGTTACCTTACATGGGTGTTCTAGATATTAATATCATGTATCTTAATGGTCGTGTCCTTAGTTATCTACTACCAATCATGCCATATTCTATTCTACGCATTGGTTCTCTATATCTTGTCCCTTGCGAATCTTAACTTCAAGTCTAGATGTCTAATTTATGCACCTAAGTCCTTAACCTTGGCTCTGGTACCAACTTGTCACACCCTAAAATACAAGTGCATGACTAAAAGAAAGATCTCTTAATTGAACCAACGTCACTTAAACAGTTATCTCAACTAAATAGCGGAAGTCTTAAAACTTGAAACACAGTCTGACTAAAAGCAAATGTGTCCAATGCAACAAACATAACTAAAAAAACTTGCAAATAAACTAAATGGCCAACATATTCTAAGCCTTCTCTTTTCCTTTTGAGCTCGAAGCCTTATCTTTTCTTGAGATACATGCTAAAAGGTCAGCTACGCTGGTGAGTTCATGGTTTAACTATATATAAAATATTGTACTCAAGAATATAATCATGTCGTTTTGTTATACCAATAATAAGAAAATAATAACTTGCACATAATGGTTCGCTGTCGATTTACTACACGGCCTGTTGGTTCACTTTACAACCTGCCGAATTACTAAACGGACATATCATGATATAATCTACTATCTCGCTTCTACACAGTACTAGCATCAAATGAGAAAACTAAACTTTCAAAACATAAGGCATGAATGACTAAACATGTAAAAACGCATTTTTACATCATACTATACATGTATCCCAGTTTGTGAAAAGTCTCATGAAACTCACCTTGCAACTCGATTAGCCTTTACTCTTGCTAAATAAAGCCTCCTATATTAACAACAAATTCAACATAGACTTTATATAACTGTCATCGCATGTATTCTCTATAGAAATCCTAGCTGATTAGTCGCGTAACTCGTAAGTGTCAACCTCGAATGACATACTGCTTTGCTGATTTAATTGGACAATTAAATGCCACGCTACTATAAAGTTCTTAAAAATATGTTCAACAACAACTGGACACCAATTTCATGGTTCATAATTAGTGTTGATACATCTCCAATAAAAAGGATTATATAAACTAGAGAAATTGTCAACGTCTTTTTTAATATGCTTGATTATAAAATTACCATAAACATGATATACCACCATGATCAGTTAGAACGAAAACTTTATTTGCATTCCATGAATCTCCTATTCCACTACTGTGTCACACATTATTTTGACTAAATTGAATGCTTATGATAAAGTATAACAAAATAGAGCTAAAGTATTACTTTTATTTTTCTTGGAAAAATAGAGATCATCATGACTACTGTTAACAATTGGTACTAGTATAACCTTTAATTTATATCACAATTCATGAACCAGTTAAAGAACATAACCCTTGGACTAAAATCTGATTTACTAGCAAAGCAGTTGTCATTTGTCAATACTTAAAAGTACTAACACTAGCACTACTACCTACGACCAAATCAACTATCATCTAATGAATTTATTTTGAAACTAAAACACATGTTACCTTGAATGCAATCAAATTCCAATCTGATCTAATGATCTGGGCACTAACGCTTATTCTCTCTTCTCCTATACTTATACTTTAACTCCTAGTCACACCCTCTAGAATATGGTTCCTTTTTTTTTGTATATAAGGCGATGATGGGCATAAAATATAGGGATAACTATCACGTCTCTAACCATATTTGAGACTTAGTCTAACTCTTTAAACTTTATAACCTTAATCACTTACCCACCCTCTTAATTCAATTATTTCCCTAATGACCCTTCTAACTTATTAATTTATCTTAGTTAAACTTAGAAAAAAATCATAATAATGTATAAAAATAACACAGAATAAAAAAACAGGTGTTATACTAACACCCATACATCAAGCCTTTTGAACTGAAGAAGCTCTTCTTGCATTGATTCAATCCATACAGGGTCGGTCATAGCCTCTTTGACATTCTTTGGTTCCATAATGCTCACCGTTAATGCATACATGCACATGTCACCATCTGATCAGAGTTGATTCCTTGTCAAAATTGGTCGTAAGGGTTCTCCTTTTACTTGTTTAAGAGGGTGATCCTTAGTCCACTGATATTCGTGAGGGTAAGGTTGATAAAATGTATGCATGTTTGATGGATCCACATATTGTAAAGATAATGATTCAGCCGCACTTGTGGATGGAGTAGCAAAAGGATTAACAAACGTATTCTCATTAAGCATAGTATTTGGAACATTATCAGCAACTGTTTTGGGTTAGAGTAGAGCTTGATTATTTTGTTGTTGACCATGTTGTTGTTGTGTTTTGAGCTCGTCAACATCCGGTAAAGTGTTTGGAATATTTGTAGCTAGAGAGGATGAATTTGTTGGTGTCAGTGTGGTGTATACGGTTGTTGTAGTTGCCGTTAGAGTCTGAAGAACTTGAGGTACTTGAGTAGCCGGAGCAGTTCTTGTAGCAGCTGACGGTTGACCACCAATGTAATCATCATACATAGCTTCGAACAGTAAATCCAATTCATGTTTAGTTGGTTGTTGAGTTGTTATTGTTGACGGAGCATAAATGAGATCGAGTCCTGAACTAATTTGTCCAGAAGTCATACTTTGAATCCCGGGTTTTAAAATGCTTTGTTCAAAAGCCATAGCTGAAAGCTCATCAAATGTCACACTCATTGTCTCCATGATTTTCTTTGTCCTTCGGTTGTAAACTCTGTAAGTACAGGAATTAGCAGAATAACCAATAAAAAGCCAATGTTACCTTTTGCACCAAGTTTCCCAATGTTTTCACGATCATTCTTTGGATAACAAAGAGCCCTGGATACATGAAGAAAGGAGATATCTGATTTTTTGCCGTTAATAAGCTCGTATGATGTTTTGTCAAATCGACGGTGAATGATGGAGCAGTTTTGAGTGTAGCACGCAGTAGCAATTGCTTCAGCCCATACGAATAACGATGCACGGGAAAAAATCAACATTGTTCTAGCAGCCTCCACTAGCGTGCGGTTTCTTCGTTCTACAACTCTACTTTGTTGAGGTGTTCGGACAGAAGATGCTTGGTGAGAGATGCCAACGCTATCAAAGTATTCTTTAAGCACTTGATTCTTGAATTCTATGACGTTGTCGATTCTTACAATAATGACTAGAGCTTGTAAAAGGACTTGAATTTTCTTCAGGAAAGTTTTAATTACTTCTGGTGCTTCATCCTTTGATCTGAGAAAGTAAACCCACATGTAACGAGAATAGTCATCCACTATCACTAGAACATACCGCTTTCCATTGATACTTTCGACTCTTATCGGACCATACAAATCCATATGAAGAAGGTGTAACCTCTGCTTTGAATTTGGAACTGGTATGGGTGGGTGAGATGCCATTTTGCTATTTCCTTGCTCACATGAGGGACAAAGATGTTCTTTATGATATTTGAATTTTAGAAGACCGGTGACAAGATCGTTTCTGGCAAGGTCATTTATGGTGTCAAAATTAAGGTGGGATAAATGTTGATGCCATAACCATGACTTGGTAGAAGTAGCACGAGCCATGAGGCAAATTGGAGAAGCAGAGGCCATTTCATGGAGATTGATGGTGTAAAGGTTTGTTGTGCAATTTCCTTTTAACAAATCAACTCCTTCTAAGTTTTGGACAGAACATGTGTTCTTCTAAAAGCGACCTCTAAATCTGAATCACAAAACTGCCCAACCGAGAACAGGTTGTGCCCCAAGCCCTCAACAAAATAAACCCTGGTGATCAAAATATTTCCCCATTGAAGATCACCGAAACCCAGAATTGCAGCAACATGATCATTTCCAAAGCGAACAGTTCCCAAAAACTTCCAGACGAAATTGATGAGAAGCTTTAGATTCTCGGTCATATGCTTGGAACAACCCGAGTCGACGCACCATAAACAAATTTAGATAACCTACCAAGAAAAGAAGTGTAGAATTTGGAAACCGTTTTGTTGTAGGTTCTTGAGGGTTAGAGATACATGCATTATCATCATTAGAGCAGTCAGATTGACTCTCTGATTCACTGGATGCGATTATTTTTCCTTTAAGGTGAAAAGTCTTCCAGTTGGTGACCACCTAAGGAAAGGATTAGGTTTACTAGGTTAGGTGAAGCATAGTCTTTCGTTGTTGTTGGACCTTACTTTATTTAGGTTTCATAACCTTTGGCTTTTGTTTCTTGTTGATTTTCAGTGTTTGAAGCATTTGCCTTTTGTTTCTTCTACCACGGAGAATTCATGTCATTCACATAATTAAGCACACATACATCATGATTAGTAGTAATTAAACATTGCTTACACATAGCACAAACAATTTTAGATTTATCATTCTGAATAGCAAGCTTAACGTTATTACATTCAGATGACATGTGTTTCTTATTCTTAGAAATCAGTAAAATTCTATGGTGTTCTTTATTCTTGATGCAACTACTCATAGACTTAGAAGGGACCCTATTATTCTTTGTATTGCTCCTAGGTTGTGGTCTTCTGGTCTTAGCAGTAATGTTTACTCCTATAGAAGAGAAACCATTTGAGTCAGAATTAACATATTTCTTAGTGATGACATAAGCTTGTGAAACAGTGATCGGATTTGTCCTAATGTATTGCTCTAACTTTGTTGATGGGCACAAATTTATCTTTCCTATAAGTCTTAAAAGGATTAATCCTAAACATTCTTGGTGGGACAAATAACATTATTCATTTTTCCACAAAATTTTGATTATTGTGGTATGGGAACCAAGCCCCTTTTTTTGTTTGAAGTGACTGGATTTGACAAATCATTCGTCTCATCAACCTTTTGAGGAACCTGAGATTTTGAAAATTTTGGACGTTCAGATTGAAATGCATTTGGTTGTCTCACAACAAAATTGTTTCTTAAAGGTTGCAAAGACGGTTTCCTCTCGGTTGATTGATTTGCAAACTTAGTATTCACACTCGTACCTTTGGTGGTGTCCTTTTGTTCAGAAACCTTATCAAATAACTGGGCTCTTAGCTTAGCATTTTCATAGATCGTATCGTGTAATTTGTTTTGAAAAGAGTCAATTATTTTTTAGTTTGAGTTCGTGTCACAAAGATAGAGTCAAACAAGTTCTTGTATGTGGTCTTAAGGTGAGCATTTTCTTTAGCATAATTCAAACCCTGAAACTCTAATTCCACATTCTCATTCTCTAGTTTCTGAGGCAAAGGATCAAGGGTATTTGATACACATGAAGTATCCTTACTTTTACCCTTCTGATCTCCCAACTAAGCTTGCAACCGTTAGATTTTGTTGACATGTCAATATAAGTTTATCATATGATATTTTGTTCATATTTGCATTCTTCACACTTTTTCGTACAATCTTTTCTTAAAGTTTAGCATGTTCATTCTCCTTTTAATGTTACAATTTTCAAAACGTTCTTTCGTAGTTCATGCTCAGTTTGGAAGATTTGGATGTGGTCTATAACAGTATTTATTTGCACAGTAGACATAATTTCCTGACTGAAAACTGCTCTCAAGAGACGATCGATTTCCAATTCCAAGCCTGTGTTTTGGCTAAGAGATTCTTTCAGCTTTTTTTGCTAAGAGATTTGAAAGTCTCGAACTAATTTGACTGCTTATTTCAAAAATTATATTTCAAATTTTTGCAATCTAGCACAACTTGGTTAACAATAGGGGAAAAAAATTTCATCCCTTTTACAAATTTTGTGATTCTACTTGGTTGAACGAAGACGTCAAATTTTGTTAATCTTTATTGTCATTTTTGGTTTGACGACACGTTGAAGAGTTACAATGGTGCTTTTTTACCTACATTTTAGAATATTTCCGTGGGCAACACTTGGTGTAGTATCATCCAAAAAACTCTTCATTTGGTATTGAAATTGATTTAGAAACATTGGCCGTTTTGGAAGTATTTGAGAAATATAACTCTTCATATGACTTGGCCGTTTGAGAAACAAAAACCCCTAAAAGATGATTAATCTTTGTGTAATTTGCCGGTTTTATTTCTTTGTTCAATTGTTTTATTTTTATGCGACTCTCTTGAGCAAGTTGCAGTGTCTCCTCCGAATCATACACAGCGGGAGGATCATGCTTTTCTAATAGAACTTTGCTATTATACAAACTTTGTTGTTTCCGCTGAGCTTGCTTGAGATAAAAAGGATTTTGATAACCCAAAGCCATTTTTTATTCGGTGTGGTTTTTTTTATAAAGGTGTCTGGTTGGCCTTAGGTAAAAACTGTGCATCGTTTGTATGGATTGATCGTTTTTAACCAAAAATTATCTAATTCTTATTTATTCTCAAGTTGAATTTGTTTATCAAGAAGCTCGTCTTCACGTATTTTGAAATCAGACTTCAACTTTTTCTTTTCTTCTTGAAGAGAAGAAACAATTGACTTTTCCTTTGAAAGCTGGTTATTTAAATTTGAAATTTCCTCATTCAAAGTCGTTATTTGTTTACCAGAACTTAAGTGAAGTGAATTTATCTTTTTAGTAAGACATTGCTCTTGATAAACAGACTTTTGATAACACCTTTCAAGTTTGTCATATTTTTCTTGACTAATTTCAAAACACTTTTCTTGATTTTTATATCTAGCAAGCTTAGTGGTCAAATTAGCATTAGTTTCTCTCAACTTGCGATTGACCGTGTTGACTTTCTCAACTTCAATTGTCAAATTATTATATAATGATTCAAAATAAGCACGAGTTTCCTCAACAGTTGCAGGATGTTGATATATTGTTTCCCCACTTTGTTCCACACTAGAAACCTCATAAATAACATTACTATCATTCTATTGTACTTGGTGTGGTTTAGGAATGGGCTTAAGTAGCTCAGTATATTGCTCCTCTTGAGTGAACATATTAAATATATCATTATTAAAGCAATTGTCATAATGGTGTACCTCAGCTGATCCGTCTGAATCATAGACGAGAGCTTTGTCAGTCTGAGTACCCGATGTCGATGCTTACTAAAAATTAGCCATCAAAATGCAGTTTGCATTGACTTCCTCAATCTCATCAAGATCCGTTGCAGCAACCATCAAATCAAATTCTTCAGCTTGGAGTTAAATTCCTACTTCTTCTTTTTGAGCAATTAGTAGTTGAGTCTGAAGATAAGCAGCCTCCCTTCTCCTTAGTCTAACTGTGTAGTTCCTAGCAAGATAACCCAATCCTCTGTAGTTGTAACACCTTATCTAATTACCATTATTCCCATTTGCATTACCCTCAGTCCATGTTGCTACAACATTACCATTCCCATTTGGATTCTGATTAGCAATCCCCGAAACAACAATAAGCCTATTCTGATTTCCAACATTCTAAACGCTAGGATTCTAAATTGCATTCTGAACAACTTGATTTCTGACATTCTCTACGGCATTATACCTATTCTGATTCCTAATATTCTGCCCAGCATACTGTCTAAACTGATTCCCACCATTGCCTCCAACCATCTACATATGTCTGTCTTGACCCATATTCATACCCGGTTGAGCAATCTGCCTATTACGAGGGTTTGATAAAATTCTCTGGTTGTTGTTGGTTGGTGTTGAGTAGTTTAGTTTGAATTCCTTAGCTATTAGAACAAGTGCCATGTTCATTACGGTTGTGGGATCTTTAATGTCTTTGAGAATTGGCATTGGTTGTTGTATGTAGTTCTGGTTGAATGATGGTTATGGGTTTTAGTTGTTGTTGGGTTGTGGTTGTTGCATATAGGTACTTGATGATGGTTGATCTTGGTGAAACATTGGATAATTGAAAGAATTGTTGGAATTTACCATGAGTGCCAAAGGATCATGTGTTTTTGCAAGTCGTTCAGCTCTTAAATCGTCTACCTCCTTTTGATTGTATTTCAAGAAGTCATACAATTAAGTGTAATCTGCTTTATGCAAGTCCTTTGTTTGATGAACAATGGTAACATGTCGACTCCATTCAGGTTGTAAGTTGTTTAGAAACTTGAGAATACTGGCAAACTTTTCTGGAAAATGTTTGTTTCTTTTGAAATCATTCATCAACTTTGAGAAATGATGATAGTAAGACTCAATCGATTCCCCATCAATAGAAGTAAACCTTTCCCATTCATTAAACAACTTAGCCTTTTTCTCTTGAATTCCAATATCAGAACCTTTCATCATTTATTAAACACGTAACCAGATTTCCTGAGCAGTTTCACAACTATCAACAACAGCATAGATGTCTTCATGAAGATCGAGAAGAATAGTCTGAATGGCTTGATCATCGGCTTCCACCTATTTAAGCTCATTCTCAGTGAGTTCATCATATGTCTGCTCATGAAAGGTTTCATTGACAGGAACTTCACGGTCTGCATCACTTGGTTCAGGAATCATTCGTCTGACACATGGATCATTCATAATGGAGTTGTAGATTAACTTTCCATTTGGTCTACTCTTTGCATAACGAAGAAGACGAGAGGACCATGGAACATGGTTCTCTTTGTTAAGCATAGGAGGGCGATTTTTAGAACCAGTAGCATAAATGTCTTGTTGAGTCGACATTGTAAAAGTGATGTGAAATGATAAACAAGGATCATTTTAGTTATTAGTGAATATGGTTTGAGTTTATGATTTTGTAAAAATGATTAATTCTCCTCCTAAAGAAATGTATTAATTCTCCTCCTAAATAAATGGATTAATTCTCCTCCTGAAGAAATAGATTAATTCTCCTCCTGAAGAAATGGATTAATTCTCCTCCTAAAGAAATGGATTAATTCTCCTCTTGAAGGATGGACTAATTCGCCTCCTTAACTCGCCTCCTTAATTCGCCTCCTAATTCGCCTTCTTAATTCGCCTCCTAAATAAAATATTCATTCGCCTTCCAAAGAAAAGTTACTAATTCGTCTTCCAAAACAAAACTAATTCGCCTCCTGCAAAAGCAAACTTCAACTTTTCCAAAACACTAAAAGACTTCGTTTTTGACGTTTTTACCTAAAAAATTTTGTACTTCTTGCTTATCTAAGCCTAGTAGAACCTTAAAAACATAAACTTTAACGATTTTGACACAAAAAATTTGAAATCAAGATTTTGAGTACACAAAACCTTTTTGAACCAAAAACCTTAAAAAGATGAACCTTTTGATGTTTTTCTTAGATTTTTCTTGTACTTCTAACTAAAACTAGGATAGACAAAGAGGAAAAATGCAAACTTTATGGTATTTGAACACAGAAAAAAATAAAAATTTTGTGTTGGTTCGAACCAAAAGACACGACAAAAACAAACACAAATCACCAAAAGAAACTCCTTGGTTGTTGATACCACATGTTAGGTTATCATTTCATCACCATACATAAGACACTAGAAGAGATTTTAGAGAGAGAAAGAGAAGTTTAGAGAGAGAAAGAACTAGAGAGAAGATGAAAGAAAAATGGTAACTTCTTAAGAAAGAAACTTATTACCCCACACCTCCAAACCTTCACTTATTTAATACTAAAACATATAATACTCAAAATAACCCCAATATTATTCTATTATGCTTAACTTTTTTACAACATCGGCATTAGCTGAAATCCCTCGTCCTAATTAGAAACAGCAATCCCTTTAATTCCCGTAAACTACATTTTCCTATACAAGGCTCGGGAATATTAATGACCATCACTTTACATAAAAACATGGCTAACACAGTTAGTAAGCGCCTATATCTTAAAGATGAAGAGCTACTTGGACACATTGGAATGCCTAGGATATGATATGCCTAAGGAACTTGGTGTGAGTCTTATTTTGAATTCTCTCAACAAGGACTATGATCAGTTCATTCAGGACTATAATATGCATAGCATGGGGAAGACGATAGCTGAATTGTATGCTAAACTCCATAAGAAAGGTATTCTGAAGAAGGCTGAAACTCCCGCTATATTAGCTATACGAGAGGGTAAGATCCAGAAGAACATGAAAAAACCACAAGGGGCAAAGGGTAAGGACAAGGGAAAGAATAAGCTTGCTTATACTCCCAAGCCCAAGATCCCACCGCCGTTTAAGAGAGAACATCCGGCAAAGGACTCTGTCGGCCACCACTGCAAGGAGGTGGGTCACTGGAAGAGGAATTTTCTGTCTTACCAAGCTGAGTTGAAGAAGAGAAAGAGTGATAGCATTGCTATTACTTCAGGTATCTTCACTATAGAACTCTATGCTTTTCCTAATAAGACTTGGGTATATGATACATGTTGTGGTACTCATATCTGTAATACCTCAAAGGGTCTTAGAGAAAGCAGGAAGTTGAAACATGGAGCTTTAAGTCTGTACGTGGGAAATGGAATGCGTACAGCCGTTGAAGCTATTGGAAGTTTTGATTTACTTCTTCCTAGTGGTTTAATAATTGTATTAGATAATTTTCATTTCACACCTTCTATTACTAGGGGTGATGTTTCAATTTTTCATTTGGTTAATAACAGTTATATTCATATATTTATGAATTATGGTATTTCTGTTTTGAAAGATAATGTATTTTATTTTAATGCAATTCCATGGGATGGTATTATGAAATAGATTTATGCATATCTATTTCATGAATACCATCCCGCAGAATTGCATTAAAATAAAATAAATTATCTTTCGAAACAAAATACCATAATTTGTAAATGTATGGATATAACCGTTATTAACCAAACGGAAAATTGAAACAACACCCCTAGTAATAGAAGGTGCAAAATGATAGTTGTCTAATATAATTATTAAACTAATAGGAAGAATTAAATTAAAACTTTCAATAGCTTCAACGGCTGCATGCATTCCATTTCCCATGTACAGACTTAAAGCTCCATGTTTCAACTTCCTGCTTTATCTAAGACCTTGCGAGGTACTGCAGATATGAGTACAACAAACTGTATCATATACCCAAGTCTTATTAGGAAAAGCATAGAGTTCTACAGTGAAGATACCTGAAGTACTAGCAATGCTAGCACTCTTTCTTTTCTTCAACTCAGCTTGGTAAGACGGACAATTCCTCTTCCAATGACCCACCTCCTTGTAGTGGTAGCAGACAAAGTCCTTTGTCGGATGTTCTCTCTTAGGCGGCGGTGAGATCTTGGGATTGGGAGCATAAGCAAGCTTATTCTTTCCCTTGTCCTTACCCTTTGCCCCTTGCGGTTTTTTCTGTCCTTCTAGATCTTACCCTCCCGTATAGATAATACAACAAGAGTTTAGCATTCTTTAGAATACCTTTCTCATAGAGTTTCAGCATATCATGCAATTCAACTATACTCTTCCCCATGCTATGCATATTATAGTTCTAAACGAACTGATCATAGTCCTTGTTGAGAGAATTCAAAATAAAACTCACACCAAGTTCCTTAGGCATAACATATCCTAGGCGTTCTAATGTGTCCAAGTATCCCTTCATCTTTAAGATATATGCCCTTACTGACTGTCCATCTTCCTGTTTGCAAGCATGGAATGCTTTGACTGTATTGAACAGTTCCTGTTTAGCTTATTCCTCGAACATAGTTTTCAGTTCTTAGATCATATCATATGCCTTATAGTTTTCCAGTGCCCTCTGAAGATCATGAGACATACTTCTAAGCATAAGACATGCCACCTTATTTTGCGCATTATATAATACTTTATATGTATCACGCACTGCTTGAGGTGCAACAAGTAAAGGAATAGGGATCAAAGGCTGTTCCAAATGAGCTAGTTTTCCTTCAGACCTAAGAACAATTCTTAAGTTTCGGTACCAGTTCATAAAGTTTGATCCAGTAAGTTTCTCATGTTGGAGAATTGACCTGATAGTCATATTGTTTGTGTTTTGGGCAGTAGCAGCCATCTACAAAACAATCAAAAGTTTAGAAAATATTAGTATTTTCGATAATAATCTCTTATAAATATAATTAACTACCCATAATTTATAATAAGACATAAACAATAATTTATCAAGATTTAAGATCCAACTTGACGTGCTATCATAATATACGTTGATCTAACTTAAAAAAGGGGGGGTGTGTTGGTAAACTCAAAGGGTAATCATGTGTGATAATGTACCGCCTTGAGCCAACTCTTAGCCAGTAGGGGCACAAGGCAGTATAATCTATAATTATAATGTCAAGTAGCGTGTTTAACCCCATCTTATTCCTCGGGTCAAAGTTCTGAACAATAATACTCGATATAAATCGTCCAATACAAAATCAGTAATTTTACAGTCTCAGGTCTGACCATATGATTGTTGTATTATCTTGTTTGTAAATTTACCTAAAACTGTTTTTAGAGTCTAAAATACAACTCAAGTGATTTTCATACTTGGAAGACAAATTAATTAATTTAAAAGTAATAGTTTGATAAAATACAGTTACCAAAATTTTATGTATAAGGAAGCATGTATACAACCTTATGACACTAGTTATTTTTATAACCTTTCCATATTTGTTTTAAAAACTTTCTATAAATAGAAATCCCTACATTTTATAAATCAAATGCCATTTATAAAATTAGGGTTGATTGGTTTACAATATTTCCAATTTTAAGTGATCTTACTATGGATAAGGTTAATTCCCCTCGAGAATTAATCAAACCCTAGTAACGATTTCGACTTACTTGAAATATTGTTAAAACTGTTTATGTAAAATTTGTTTATTTTGAGCGTTGTTTCGTCGCGAGTTCCCTTGCAGAAACTACTAAACCCCTGCGTTATAGAACGTTTGCAAATTTTTTTTATAAATTTACGTATATCGTTCATGATTTAGCAAAGTGCATGTATCAAATATATATACAATAAGCATTTTAATCATGCACTTTTAGTTTTAATTTTAAAAATCAATTTTTGCATAATTATAAAACGCCTTTTATAAAACATGCAAACCATATTTACCAAATTTAATCATACTAAACAAGAATCAATTACGCAATTAAAGCATTTAATTCAACTAAGGTCTTCCCTACTTTAGCAATTAATCAATTAATTCACGTAATGATCTCATGCATACCGATAGACTACGCATGCATATAATATATATTAAGCTTCATAACCATGGTTTACATGCACGTAAGCCATTGTTGACAATTTATAACAAGATAAATAAGCAACAATATATATTAAATCTAAAACGCAAATAACCACATAATGAGCGAGTTGGATATCATGTAAAATATGTCCAATTTTATTTTCTTATTTATGTGACATAATTAAGGCAAATATTATTTCTCTAAATAATTTCCTAAAATATTTTCACATAAAAGGCAAGAAAATAATTGCATATATGCGACATTTTTTACATATTTTTACGTTTTTATGTAATTACTATGCTATATGAGATGGCTCGATGATGCCACTGTTGGAAATTGTGGTCTAAAATCCTAATATTACTTTAATATTAAACGAGTTACTCAGGGATACAATCACATATAGCACAATAAAAAACCATAAACATAAACAAGTAAACATACCTTTAGCAACCAAGCTAGTGACGAATCAAAGACACTTCGAGTACACGCACGTGTGTAATAACGTGCAAACCAAACACCACTACGAGTTACTAAGATAAGTAACCTCTACGTGTATCCACACTACACGTCGAACAATACCACCCGAATGCTAGTTCTTCAACCAACGATCAAGTGAACACCAATAATAACAAAACACAAAAAAACCCTATAGTGGGTTGTTTGTTTTCGTCGACCAAGGAGGAAAAGAGAAGAGAGATGAAGGTTATGAGCTCTAGGGTCCTCCTTATATAGTAGATGTATTTAGGGTTTTACTAAAATACATAACTTAGAGAAAAAGATATCTCAAAACCCAACCCATCACCCCCTTGGGCTTGGATCTGGTCAAAACCCACACAACACCCCTTTGGTGTTAACTTTTTGACTTTTCCTTTATTTATGGATAATTACATTTAATTACTCATTAATTAAAAAGCCTTATTTGTTAATTATTCATAACAAACTAATTAACGACCGTTAGTGTTTCATCATTGATTCGTATATCAATATGAATAATAAATATACAAATATATTATTATAAACATCAATAGAATAATATCTGAGTGTAAACGCGTGTGACCCCGTAGGCTCACGTATTTTCAGCTGTATAAATATCCGTATGACATGAGCACAAACTAACAACAGTGACGATATTTGCATCAAAGTTTTCCCCACATGGACAATCTTTGCATTTTTAAACTATTTGAGACGACTAAACTTTAAAGACCAATCTTTATCTTTATCTTTATATATAATAAAAGAAAATCTTTTTGAATGTCATAAATCCTCATTCTGACATCATATATTGACGTCATATTTTCACCCCCACTTTTCTATTCACATCTCAGCTATACTCCTATTTCATCTCCGCTTTTCTACTTTCTAATTTCAAAATTCACATCATTATTTGAATGACAACTGATACCGTCTTTTATGGCAATTCACATCTCAGTATTGCGTATCATCAGTATTGAAATTAGTAGTACCAACAGCATGAAACAACATTCGATTAAGGTAAATAATTTATTTGTATAATTTTTTATACCCGATTCATTTTAGGGGTTTTGTTAATTTGAATCTTCTTTTTAATTTGTATGATTATGCGTTTTAATTTGTGTTCAAACATAATTTCTAACAAGCGTGTGTTGCATTCTACAGGTGTAAGACTTTCTACTAGTGCTAGCGGATCACAGCCTTCAGGCAATACCAGGAATGATAGGATTCTGCAAACACCACGTAGTAATTCGAAGAATAAAGTAGAAGCTCACCCTAGGAACGTTAAATTTAGTTTGAATAGGAGGAATAGTATTGTTTGTGACAACTATGGATTGAGCAGGTTAGTCAAACCGTTAGTGTTGACTTATGTGCCTGTTGCAATGTTTGGTTTATATGATTTTATATGATTTTATGTGATTTTATGTGGTTTTGTGCGTTTATGTGAGTTATTGGTAATCAATCTATTGAGTGTGATCATCTCAATGAGATTAGATTGATGGTTGAATTGGTTGAGTTTATTTCGTTCATTTTTAATGACAAGGAAATGATTATTGAGATTTGAGCATTTTCGTGTTAAGTGTGTAAGTATAAGTACGTATATGTATTTTCGTGTTAGTAATTTAAGATAAATTTTGACTTTAGAAGTTTAGTTGAGAAAATATAAAATTTTTATTTTTGGAAAGTTAGGTTGGAAATGAAAAGTTATTTTTTTAAAAGGTAGGAAACTGCCTTTATGCAAAAAGGTTTAGCCAAATAATTAATTTTTTTTACAAAAACTTAAGGTTATATTCGTAAATATCTAATTAATAAAAAAATAAAAAATAATATATTTTTTTATTGGATGAATAGTGTTTCCAAATTTTAAAAGGAAAAAAAAAATAGAAAAGAAAAAAAATATATATTTAGAGTCCTAATCCTAAACTAACACCTAATTAGATTTAGCTTATAACTCTCCTAGGATGTCTATAAATACAAACTTAAGATCCCTAATTCCCCCATACACTTTGATCGACCGGTATGAAAGAGAAAAGAGAAGAGTCGAAATTTTTTTAGGTTTTATTTTTAAGGTACGATCCGATCTTTTAATTTTAGTTTGTTTATAATTCTAGTAACTTAATTATGATGTATTAGGGTTTAAATTAGGGTTTATAAATTAGGGTATTTAATTTTCAGAAAGTTTATGTTATAATGATGATGGCTTAATCATTAGATCGATCGGATTAGCGATAAGATCATGCGTTAGGGCTTAGATCACTCGAATTAGACGTTTAATTCACTGCAGAAAGTTATGCAGTTTTGTAACGAGCATAACTCAATCATAAAAGATCAAATAAATAATTTACAACAAACTGGAGATAACCTCAGAGAGTCTACTTTCCGGAAAAGTCGGCCTCATGAGTTTTTATAGTCAGGAAGTGGGTCAAATGGTCATTACAAAATCAGTGTGTAAAACAGTGACGAATTTCAGTTTTGATTTTTATTTTTCTAAAAATACTTAGACATTTAGTTCATATATTGTGTGTGACCCCTTAATCTTTTCTAAGGTCATAGTGAGGTCTAAGTTGGTTAACCAATATCATACTTTTAGAAGGTCAGATTCTGGATGAATTCTAGACATATTGGATTAAGGAATTTCTAAAGGGTATTTGTAAAAGGGTAATGACTTTGGGAGAGCTAGGAGAGGTTCATAAGACATGTAAGTAGCATGATGAATTTTGGTTTGAATTATGGGAGTGTTTAAGTGGTGCGTTTAGGACGCGTAAGTGAGTGTAAAATTCTGCTTAAAACCAGAAAGTTTAAAGAGTAGCATTTAAGTATAAATGAAATATGTAAGAATGGGTATAGGTTTTAAATGATTATAGGACTATGATAGATAGCCTAGGTATCCATCATAGTTGAGGTTACATCATATTGGGTTGAATGCCTAATTGATGGTAGCTAATAATTTGTTTAATTGTTTAGATTGTTCGTGAAATTTTATGAAGTTTTGTTGAATCTTTTTGGAAGCTAAGCATCAGGTGAATTTCATAGCCCATTTTTCTTATGTTTTATTAGGGGTGAAAATGATGCTATGTGTTAAATTGTTTTAGTTGCTGTGATTATTTTCTACGTGTTTTTGTTTCGTGAATAGTTCGGTTGGGAGTGGTCTTTACTACTCAACTGAAACCAACTGAAGGGTTGAAATAATACATACCGAATTGTGTGATACGCTCCATGGCTTAGTGATCAAGTTGAGTGGGTTTTGTGGTATGCTCCATGGCTTAGTGATCAATTAGAGTAGTTTGTGATGTGATTAGTTCGGTTGGGAGTGGTCTTTACTACTCAATCAAATCCAACTGAAGGGTTGAAATAATACTCAATGATGTGTGATCCAGGCCTAAGTATAAGTTCCAACTGGTAGACTTTTAGGTGCGTAAGTGACATATGGATCGGGGGTAACGTTCTTACCTAATTGTTGAAATGGATCAGGGGTAACTTTCCTACCCAGTTGTTGAAATGGATCGGGGGTAACGTTCCTACCCAGTATGTGGATTGCATGTTAGCATAAGTTCATATTTTGCATAATTGTCCTGTATTGTTTTGATAATCACAGTAATTAGATTTAAAAGATTGATTTGTGTGTCTTAAACCTATGACTCTTACCAACTATTGTGTTGACGTTTTAAGCATCATTTTCAGGTGTGAAGTCATGAGGATTCTTAAGATAGTGAGAAGTGGCTAGAAAGAGACCTTAAGATGTTCTTGAAGTTTATATGTGGATGTTTAGCATTGTGTGGATATATGTTGCATGTCTCTTATTGACGAGAACTTCTTTTTCATCAATAAAGACGCCTTTTATGTTTTGCTTAGTTATGGGTATTGTTATGAAACTTTGTGTCTATACTTTACTTTATAGTATGCATTTTAGAATTCTCTATATAGACGCCATTGTGTTGTGATGATATCTATTCTTGTTTACGCCTCGCGTTTCCGCCTTAGCGGGGTGTGACAGATTGGTATCAGAGCCCTAGGTTATAGAGAACTAGGTGATTGAGCCTAGACTATAGCTTAAGGGTCCCTCATATAGTTGCATTTTAGGGCATAAGTGTTTGTATACGTATATATCGTATGTTCTCGCTACCTAAAAGCTTTGAATTCTTTCTATTTTGAATTACTACTATATAATATGAAATATATACTTTTTCATTATAGGGATCTAATATTATATACCCCTTTGTTATTGTTTTAGTCATGTCTTCCCCTACCCCTAGGAGATATCGTTGAGAGATTGTTTACCTCACTGGACCCGCGGAGTTGGGTGACTTTTGAGAGAGAAAAGTCAAACCCAAGCGAGGCCCAACATAAGTTTATTTCATTTTCTACCTCGATGCGTTACTATAATCGAGGATTGCTTTTATATTTTGGGTCACGATGTGATTTCTATTTTGTTTGGTCGATTAGGATTTTATTGTTCATCAGATGGATTATCATGTTTGAGTTATATTTGGATTATTATTAAGTGCTATGTGGTAGATGAGTGTTATCATTGAGATGTGCGGTCTTGGAAGTAAGTACACGTGTGCAAAAGGTGCAATTATAATTATGGTCGCGAACATAATTATAACGGCAACACACACGTGGACTTGTGACTTTGATTGCATTAATCAGTGTTGCTTGTATGTATTATGTAAGGATGTAAGTCTAGATAATTGTATAGATTATAGTGTAGATGTGATGTGAGATCCTGTTGGGGATGGGTAGTTTGAAATGTGCATAGATTATCTCAAGAAGAGTGAGATAGAAAATTCGTATGTGATGTCACCAATGGAGGGTGCACGGGGATGATGTAGCTAAGACTGTTTTTAGGATGCGTAATGGACACGTTGAAGTTTACGGCTATGCCTTTTGGGTAACCAATGCACCAGCGGTTTTCATGGAGTTAATGAGCCGAGTGTGCGTGGCCGTATATAGACAAGCTAGTTAACGTATATATACATATGATATTTTAAACCGACCCGAAGTCTAAGGAGGAGTACGAGTCGCACGTAAAGATGATCGTGGAGTCAGTAAAGGAAAAGAAGATGTACGCGAAGTTTTCCAACAATGTGGAAGCGGAGCAAAGAGGAAGCTATCAAGATGTGGAAGGAATCAAATGGGTAATGAGCCGATCTTGGCATTGCCGGAAAGAGCAAACGATTT
>BQNB010072399.1:0-32451 GCA_026074375.1 Tanacetum coccineum
ATGAAAAGAAAATGGCAAGAGAGGCTGAGTTTAAGAAACAAAGGGTTTTTAATACTGGTAACAGGGTGGCAAAACCAGTTGGTAATTTAGATTTTGATAGTGTGTCTTTTGTAAAAGAACTAGGGCATTTTAACCTTTTCTCAATATCACAAATATATGATAAGCAGCACAAGGTTCTTTTTACTAAAACTGAATGTCTTATGGTGTCTTCTGACTTTAAGATGCCTGATGAAAATCAGATACTTCTAAAGGTCCCTAGACATCACAATATGTACAGTTTTTATATGAAGACACCTACACCTGCAAAAGGTTTTGCATGTATGATTGCTAAAGCCACATCTGATGAATCTAAAATGTGGCACAGGAGGTTAGG
This sequence comes from Tanacetum coccineum, assembly GCA_026074375.1. Lineage (NCBI taxonomy): Eukaryota > Viridiplantae > Streptophyta > Magnoliopsida > Asterales > Asteraceae > Tanacetum > Tanacetum coccineum. Next base: position 374 of record BQNB010072399.1, read on the forward strand.
TCATGTCAATTATAGAAACCTAAACAAACTTGTGAAGGGAAACCTTGTAAGAGGTCTACCTTTTGCCATAAAGGAAAGCAACACGGGGCCTCCTGCAAGGCTAAATTAGAAAGATTAATCACTGAGCCATTACACACCTTGCATATGGATCTTTTTGGACCTACTTCTATAAAAAACATCAATCATGCAAGTTATTGCCTTGTAATTATTGATGATTGTACCAGATTTAGTTGGGTATTCTTTTTGGTCTCTAAGGATGAAACTAGTGGCATTCTTCAGAACTTCATTAGGTAGATTGAAAACCAGCTTAATCATAGGGTTAAGATTATTAGATCAGATAATGGCACTGAATTTAAGAATAGAGATATGCTTGAATTCTATGGGAACAAAGGAATAAAATAAGAGTATAGCAATGCCAGAACTCCATAACAAAATAGAGTTGCTAAAAGAATGAACAGGACCCTAATTGAGGCTGCTAGGACAATGCTAGCAGACTCACTCTTACCAACTACTTTTTGGGCAGAAGCAGTCTCTACTGATTGCTATGTTTTAAATAGGGTAAGAGTGACTAAACCTCAAAACAAAACTCCTTATGAGCTTTTGTTTGGCCAACAACCAATTATTAGCTACATAAGACCTTTTGGGTGTCATGTTACAATTTTAGATACTCTTAGTGTGCTTGGTAAGTTTGATGGAAAATCTGATGAGGGTTTCGTAGTTGGTTAATCACTAAATAGCAATGCCTATCGGTTATAATTTTAGTAACCAACCTGAGTAGAAGTAAATCTGCATGTTAATTTTCTTGAGATAAACTAAATGTCAAAGGAGTAGGGTATAGTTGGCTGTTTGATATTAACTATCTTACTGATTTTTATGAATTACCTTCTTCGTATCTTTGGGAGAATCAGCTAACCCACATGCAGGTACTTCATAAGTAACTCATAGTGTAGGTTACTTCCAACTCCAAAATAAAAAAATAATGCTAATGCTTCTGAGGAAAATAGATGATGATGCAGAGCTAGTTGTGCCTTTTAGTTGTAAAGAATATGGTAGAAAAAGTTGAGACAAGAAGTCTTCTACAATTCAAAGAATGAAGAGAGATTTTGTCAGAACCTCTAACAGAGAAGGAGTCTTCCTTCTACTGGCACTTCTGGAAGATAATCCTAAGATTCTAGCTTTTAGAAGAGAGTTGGAAGCAATTGCTCAAAAGCATTTAGGGACAGTACCTGAAAATAACTCTACCAGCACTCTTTCAGTTAATTCTGGTAGTGAACCAGTTAATACTGGTGAGCTTGATCCCTTGATGATTTCATGCATATGCCAGTGGCTCGAAATTTTTCACAGTCTGAGAAAGGGGAATTTGTGATGAAGGCCGTTTATGATGAAGAGGGGTGGTAACTGACTTCAACAGCTTACCAACAGTAATCGAAGTCAGTCCCACTCCTACTCTTAGGATTCACAATATTCACCCAAAAAGTCAAATACTTGGTGATCCTAAGTCAAAAGGGGCTAGTGATAACTAGAAAAGCAAAGGGCCGCAAAAATCAAGAGCTTATGCACTTATCAGCTATATTCAATAATGCAGCAAATAACAATCACAAGATCAACACCCAATTGTTTGTTTTGCCTGTTTTCTATCTCTATGGGAACCTAAAAAGATTTTTGATGCTCTACAAGATGACAGTTGGGTTTAAGCCATGCAAGAGGAGTTGTTACAGTTTAAGCTGCAACAGGTATGGGTTCTAGTAGACCTACCTCAAGGAATGAAGGTAATTGGTACAAAATGGGTCTACAGAAATAAAAGAGATGAAAGAGGAGTGGTTGTCAGAAATAAGGCAATATGAGTAGCTAAGGTACACGCAGGTAAAAGGGTATTGACTTATGATGAGGTTTTGCTCTTTTGTGGCAGTAAGAATGGAAGCTATAGATTATTTATCTTAGCCTTTTGCCTCATTTATGGGGTTCATAGTACACCAAATGGATGTAAAAAAGGTACTTTTATATGGCACTATAGATGATGAGGTTTATGTTTCACAACCTCCTGGCTTTGTTGATCCTGATCACCCTAAGAAGGTTTATAAGTAGTCAAAGCTTGTATGGACGCATTCAAGCTCCTTAAAGATTGCGTTTGCTACTTTATCAACATTTCTAGAGAAGCATAGATACAAGAGGGGTACTATTGACAAGACTTTATTTATTAAAAGGGACAAGAAGGATATCATGCTGGTTCAAGTATATGTTGATGATATCATTTTTGGGATATACAAAAGTCTTGGTTTTGATGAGTTTGCACCTTGATGAAAAGCAGTTTCAATTGAGTTCTATGGGTGAGCTTACATTTTTCCTAGGATTACTAGTCAAAACAGAACAAAGATAGGAATCTTTAATAGCTCAGGACACAGTATGTAGTTGAGATACTCTAGAAAATTTCGATCTTGTAGTGTGAAAACTGCAATAACCCCCATGGAGAACCAAGTGGCATTGACAAAAGATGAAGAAGTTGTTTGATGTGGTGTACACTTATACAGATTCCATAATAGGTTTATCTTCTCTATAATTTAACTAACTCTAGGGTCTATGTTATATTGTTTGACAGTATGTACTTGTTCTCGTTTTCAGGTCACTCCAAGACTTAAATCTTAATGCTGTGAAGAGAATCTTTAGTACCCTTCAAGGGCTAACCCATTTGGGCTGATGTATCCTAAATGATTCACCTTTTGAACTTGAAGCTTTCTCTGATATTGATTATGGTGGGTTAAACCTTGACAGGGAAATCCACAACAGGTGGTTGTAATTTCTAGACAAGATTATCTCATTGGAAATGGCAAGAGAACAGACCATAGTGGCTACTTTTACAACTGAAGCTAAATATGTAGCTGCTGCAAATTGTTGTGGACAAGTATTGTGGGTTCAAAATCAACTGCTGGACTATGGTTTCAATTTCATGAATACCAAAATCCACATTGATAATAAAAGCACAATTTGCATTGTGAGAACCCCAGTGTTATCATTCCAAGACAAAGCTACATCGAGATACGCTACCATTTTATAGAGATTGTTATGAGAAGAAGCTCATTTTGGGTGGAGAAATTCTCCAGCAGACTTAAATGTAGCTGACTATTGAACCAGACATTTTGTTGGTCCAAGGTTTACTTTCTAGTGGTTAGTATTAGTATGATAAACACCGTAGCTAGTTCTTAAGGGGAGGTTGTTATTTAGTTTGGATACTTTCTGGTAGTTAGTTTAAACTAAAATCTGGCTTAAGTAGTCTTTATTCTTGGTTTTAGTTAGTAGTCTTAATTCTTGTAGTAATTAGGTTATCATTCTGCGTAGTTAGTAGTATTAATTTCGGGTAGTTAGTTTAAGTTAATTCTGGTTTATACAAACTCCTGCAGCATGTTTTTCTTTGTTTTAGACTAATTCTTGCAGGAATAGCATGGATTTGCAGATGTAAGGAAGGTTGTGTGGGTATGGTCTTGTTTTGTAAAGTCTTTAGTAAATACTTAATTTGGTTGAAAAAAGAGTTAATTAGGTTCCAAACATACTTATTTGGTTGACAAAGTTAAGTCTGGTAGTGTTAATTTTCATTCTGGTAGGTTACCGTTAGTGCTGGTTGCGGGAAAATTGATTTTTGCTGTTTAAACACTGTTTAAATGTTACCGTTACAGATTTTTACGGCGCTATTGTCGTTAACAGAGAAGCTATATATAGATAAAGTTTGATTTCTCTTTCATACTTATCTTTTATTTACTATCTCCTCTTATCAAAGTAAAAATCTTCTTTATCTTTACAAAGGATATATTTAATTTTCTTTTTACCAGCATCTAGAACCTCACTCGTACCTAAACCCAGTAATTCTTTGTCCACATCACTACCTTTTATTGCAACTTTCAAATCATGGCTCAATTAAAATACTGCGACAAACATAATCAAGTGGGATTTTTGCGCAAACCTGACAAAAGTGCAGGGTTTGCAGAGATAGTGGATTTTCTAAGAGGTTCCAACCTCAGGTATGCTTTAACTAATAATCCTACTATCCATGATTCCCTAGTCAAACAGTTTTGGTAGACTGCTACTGCCAAAACTCTTTTTGATGGGACTCTCGAGTTAAAAGAAACTATTGATAGTATTGAGTATACAATCACAGAGGCATCTATTAGAAGTAAGCTTCAATTAGCAGATGCTTCAGGGATTACCATGTTGCCAAACAATGAGATTTTTGAGGGGATGGGGCATATGGGGTATCCTACTGATGGATCTTTTACCTTTTGGAAAAGCTTTTTCACACCCCAATGGAGATTCTTAGTCCACCATATTTTACATTGTATGAGCTCTAAAAGTGGTGGATGGGATCAATTTGGTAGCAATATTGCTACTGCCTTGATTTGTCTTTCCACTGGCAGAGTTTATAATTTTTCAAAACTAATTTTTGATGGCATGGTGGCAAACTTGAAAAGCAAAACAAAGTTTTTGATGTATCCTCGTTTTCTACAAATGATTTTGGATATACAAACTGAAAACAAACACCCTTATCTGGCTGTGACCTTGACCAAAAAGATTTTTGGAAACATGAAAAGGGGTTTTAAAGGGGTACCAAGACCTTTGTTGCCTGCTATGTTGTCTATTGTTGATCCAAGTGCAGGACAAGAAGCTCTATCTGTCACTCAACCTCAACCCATCATTTACTATGTACAACCAACTACCACTTACATCTCAACCTGTTATTTCCATCTTGAAGCAACAAAATATTAACCCTCTATCTCAACTGCACCACTCATCTATTGCTATAAACTTATTACTGATCCCCATCACCTTCACCTTCACCTTCCCCTGCACATGAACCAATAGAGCATACCTTTGAACAACAATCAACTGACCAACAACCACCTACACCTAGACAAGAAGCTACTACTTCCCAGTTAATGACAAGGATTGGTGACTTGGAGAAGCAGCTCAAGGAAACCCAACAGACCTTTAGGAAAGCTATCCTCACTTTAGTAGACAGAGTAAAGACTTTGGAGGTTGCTTTGAAGAGAAAGACCATGAGGGTTTTTTGTCTGATTCTGAGGAGGAAGAAACAGTGGCTTAGCATATATATAAGGGATGAAGACCTCATGATTTAGATCCTCTGGATTTTTTGGTACAAAAGCTTGTTAATCCCTCAAAGACTGTCAAATGCTTCAGGGAGGAAACAAGTTGAAAGACATAGCCCTACAAACTCTAGAAGCTGCTGTGCCAATCTTAACAAATGTTCAAAAATGTCAAGTCAGTTGACAAGGAAGAGATACAAGAGAAGGAAGAGTTCAAAAGAATTTGTTGGTACTGGTTTGGACTTTGAAGAAGTTAAGTCTGCCTTTGAAAAAGTTAATACTGGTGGCATAAGAGTCTCAGTACCTTCTCCAGACAGAGGTAGAAGAGAAGGAAAGGCTCCTATGACAGAAGAAGAAGAGACTCAAGCTTCTAGAAAGACAAAAGAACAAATTCTTCAAGAAGAAGCAGGACTTGCTGAAGCTATCAGATTAGATGCTTTAGAAAAAGCTTTGGAAAAGGAAGAATGATCTAAGAATTGGGCAAACAAATAGTTTCATTTGATTACTTATAGCTCATAGGATGGCTGAAAGAGCAAGAATTAACAGAGGACAAAGAAAAGGAAGGCTCAAGTTCAGTTTGAAGCTCAATCTTATACTGAAGAAGATTGGGACACTATTAGAGCAAAGCTTGAAGCAAATGCAGAATTGAAGGAGAGTGTGCTTGGAAAGGATCTTACTATTGAAGATTATGCAAAAAGGATGGTAGAGTTGGTAAATCAAAGAATAGGAAACACTTTTGCAGAGGATAAAGAATAGAGCAAAATGTGAATACAGCTATGATTCAAACCACCTCAGGAACTTTATGTCAAACTTTTTCCTTAAAGAATCAAGGGACATGGAAGTTGACACTCAATTGAAGAAGTTGAACTTTGAAGAAGTGAAAGAAGAATTTGAAAAATTGGCTAAGTAATTGGATACCTATGTCCCCATGAACTTTGAAGCAACAAAGGAAAGTTTGAAGAGATTTGGTGAAGATTTTCAAACTAAAACTAAAAAGAAGCTAAAGTTTGATGATGAAGGTACTCAACCAACAGAGGAGAAGATTGAAGAAGACAAAGATGATAAGCCAACCAAGAAGACTAGAAAGAGGAGAAAACAGATAGCAAGGAAAGGATTCCATACAGACCATGATAAGGATGGATCTGAAGATTCAGATGAAGCTAATGAAAAAGATGATTCTACTTCAGGTACTAAAATTCCCATTAATCCTATTCTTGTAGCTACAAAATAACCAAGTATAGCCAATTACAAGATCATTAAGCAAGGAAGGAAAGGTGTATACCAGATTGTAAGGGAGAATATCAAGAGATGATCTTACAGAGCTATACAGGATTGTCATGAAGAAACATGGTATGAATGAGCCAGAGGATAAATTTGAAAAGGTACTTTAGGAATACTTGAAGAACATGTTTGAAAAACCCCTTGGTACAAATTCAATTTGGAGTTTGCCAGGTCAACAAAGGATAATTTATTGGAGATACTATGATGCTTGGAGAGTACATTGTTTGAACTTGGAGTCTGCAGATGTTTATATGCTAATAGAGAGAAAGTATCCTTTATCTGCTAAAGTATGCAAAGCTATATTGAACAAGAAACTTCAAAGAGGCAAACCAGATAAGGATTGTTATAAACTTTAGAAAATGATGGAGAAGCAAGCTGGTATTAGAAAATAATGGAGATTGATGAGTTAGAAATCTATAATGGAGATGAGGAGAACAACACTTAGTAGAGGTGCTATGCACTAACACAACAAATGGTTATCAGTACACCATGTCTAACAGACATAAGGACTGGCTAGTCTAAAGCAAACGGCTTTGGTAAGGACTTCTCAAATTCGTTGATGGTTGACAGTTTACCAAAAACTATATGGTGATCAATGCACCATAGTATTGCACTAAAGCATTAGCTAGCCCAAGAGCAAAAGGTTACTTGGTAAAGGTTGCATCAAATCCGTTGATAGCTGATGATTTGCTAAAAATCATATGGTAATTCAGCTCACCATGTTTCATGTACAAAGAGTTGAAATGGTTATCAATGTACCATGGTTTTTCAACTAAACATTGGCTACTCCAGAGTTAATGGCTAACTAGTAAAGAGACATCAAATCAATTAAATTTTCAATGATTTACCTCTCATAGGAGTTAACACACCTGGAAGTGATGAGAATAGACTGAAACTTTATGATTTGATGTACATATAGTCAATGTTGTTGCTTATTCAAGTGTTGCTAAAAAGATACGACTTGTTGCTATGAAGTGCTGATTATGATACTTAGAAGATTAGTTATGTCACACCCCGCCAAGGTTCAAGAATAATTTCGAGAATGCTATTGAGAACATCCTCAAGAAGCTTATCATGAAGATAATCAAAGAAACTTGAAGTTCACAAGTGATGATCAAGTTAGGGGAGGATTATTAGGAATTATTGTAAACAGACTTAAGTCTGGTAGTTATAGAATTAAGCCTGGTAGACATAGTTAAGGTCTTGTCTACTAGTTAAGTCTGGCAGAACAATAGTTAGTTCTGTTCTTGTCTAGTTAAGTCTGTTCTATAGATAAGTGTTATCTTAGAGATATATTAGGAAAAGATATATGTTATATTTTCACACGTTTTGTATAGCCTTTTAGGGTTTCCTTGGTGTATAAAAGGAACCCTATGGCATAGAGTTTTACATAACAAATAGTAGCATTAAAGCTTAATAGAAATCAATAGCAAAGTTAGTATTATAGTGTGTTCTTACTTATACTTGTGTTGTTAAGATTCTGCATTAAAACTTGGTTGGTTTTGTTCCCACATTGTTGGAAATAATGTTGTTACTCTACAGAAAAACATTTTGCCTACCCTTTCATATTCTAAAATCATTTAGTGTGAGAGGGTGCATTATAAATTCTCTTATGAGTTGGCAGCCCATCAAGTTGTTGATTCAAAAACACTTGTACAAACCTTGGATACATCAAAAATTTCCCAGACACATTATCTAAGTTTCTAATCATACCTTCAAAAATGAACTTTGAAAAGTTAAATTTCTAATTTGTTGCTAAGCAGATAATAGCAGATGCCATAGTGCTACTAAACTCATTCCATGCAGTAGCCTTTGGACTTAGACATTGTAGAATAGTATGAATCAGAAATTTCCATTGTAGGGAAAAGAATGGCTTATAGAAAGTAAGCTTTTGTAAAAATTTTCCATACGCCCTTCAGTGTTGTTTGTTCAACGATGATAGAATTGGGTACGAAAATTCAACACCTTCTGCATCTTCTAGTTGAAGATCTCTTCTAACAGTTGATTCAGTGATGATTATCTTCTTGCCATCTACTAGGGCATGCAACTGTACTTCCCCATTGATAGTTTTGGCCTTGATAGTAGACCAAAATTGTTCGATACACGAAATATATATTGTGGGATTAACGGTTAGTGCATACTTTATAGGGTGTGTATTCAAAACATCCATAATTTGTTCAAACCCATCACTCTCTTCGGGTTTAGACAAAAATGCCACCATGTTATGAGTATCCGTAAACTTTAGATTCGCCATTTGTGTTGGGTTATGATAATGGATGATAAAATTAAGTTAGGGTTTGTAGTTAGAGAGTATTTGAAATAGTAAAATTGATTAAAGGATCGATTGAAGCCCTTAATCGAAGTATTTATAGAAAATACCCTCAACAGCATTAACTTTCACCCAGCAGTAGTAACCCAACAGCAGTAAGTTATGCCTAGCAGCATTAACTTTGAGTTACCAGCGTTAACTCTAATTCCATTCTAAACAGCTTTTCCATCATCAATTTAACACTTTTCTTTGCTTTTCCTGCAACATGTTAGTCCAAAAACCAAGAAAACACAAGCTATAGCAACTTTTACAATTATAACAGTATTAATTATACCTAACAGTATTAAGTATAACTAACAGTAGTAACTCAGCGGTATTAAGTATAACCAGCAGTACTAATTATACTTAACAGCAAAAACTTTTAATGACATGAATAACAGTACTAATTCATACAAAACTCTACAAAAACATAAAGAGATAAAAGAATTTAAAGATTCATCATTCCAATACTAACAATCAAATATTGAAATCTACTTACATCAAAAGCTTTTGTAAGCAAATCTGCAACATTATTGTCAGTATGGATTTTGACCATTTGAATCAATTTCTTTTCATTGCAATCTGTAATAAAATGATGTCTGATCTCTATATACTTTGTTTTTGAATGAAAAACATGATTTTTAATTATGCAAATAGTACTGTTATTGTCAATAAAGATCTTGGTATGCATAAAATTGTACCAATAATCAAGTAGTTGATTCTGAATCCAAAGTACTTGTCCACAGCAACTTAAAGCAGCACATACTCAGCTTCTGTTGTGGAATTTGTAACCAATGTCTATTTCTTGCACTGCCATGATATTAATCTAGATCCAAGAAATTGACAACCTCCTGTTGTAGACTTCCTATCCAAGCTTGCTCCAGCATAATCACTATCAGTGTATGCTACCAAATCAAAAGGATAATCTTTTAGATACCAAAGGCCTAATTTTGGTTGACCTTTTAAGTACCTAAAAATCTTTTTCACAGCATGAAGATGTGAAACCTTTAGATTGACTTGGTATCTAGCACAGGCACACACTTCAAACATGATGTCAGAACTTGAAGATGTAAGATACATCAATGAACCAATCATTGACCTATACATATGAACATCCACTTCTTCACCATCTTCATCCTTGAGCAGAGGCTTTTGAGTTTCCATTTGTGTGCTTGGAGTTTTGACTTCTATAAACCCAAATTTCTTTAAAATTTCTTCAACATATTTATCTTGACTAATAAATATGCCATCCTTCTTCTGCTTCACTTGTAATCCCAAGAAGAATATAAGTTCTCCCATATAACTCATCTAAAATTTCTCATGCATTAACTTCTCAAATGCAAAGCATAGCTCCTTCTTTGTTGAACCAAAGATGATATCATCCACATAAACTGGACAGCATACATATCACCTCTGTGGCCTTTTACATGAAATAGGTCTTATCAATTTTCCCTCTTTGAAACCCATTATCCAACAGATATATTGACAAGGTTTCATACCAAGCTCTAGGAGCTTGATGTAGTCCATACAGTGCTTTTTCAACCTTGTATACTCTATCAGGAAAGTCTGGATCTTCAAATCCTAGTGGTTGACATACATACACCTCTTCTTCAATCTTCCCATAGAGAAAAGCACTTTTTACATCCATTTGATACACCACAAAATCTTTAAATGAAGCATAATCTAAAAATAGCCTAATTGCTTCAATTCTTGCAACAGGGGCAAAGACTTTATCATAGTCAATCCCTTCTTCTTATGTGTACCCTTGAGCAACCAATCTTGCTTTATTTCTTATCACAATTCCCCTTTCATCCTTTTTATTCCTGAAAACCCACTTAGTGCCTATAGCCCTTTTTCTATTTAGTAAATCTACTAAAGTTCAAACTTCTTGTAACTTGAATTGTAGAAGCTCTTCCTGCATAGCCTCTATCCAGCTTGGATCCTTCAATGCATGAATTACCTTTTTAGGTTCTTCCTGTGATAAAAAGCAAGCAAACAAGCAGTCTTGAAGGTCTTTATGGTTTGTTCTTTGTTAAATAGTACTAACAAACCTATGTTCCTTCAAATTCTTTGACATCTTTCTTGTTTGTGTTGCTGATTGAAAATCTCCAATCACTTGATCAAGAGGATGATCTTTATGAATTCTTATAGTTGGAATATGACTGACTTGGATTGTTGTATCCAAATTGTTCATGTCAGCCTCTGCACCATCATCTTCATCAGTTCTTGAGAAGTCAAATATGCTATAATCTTCCAAAGCATGCATATTTGGATAAAATGGAAGTTCAATGCTTGTTTTTCCACCAACAGCATTAACTTCATTTGTGCTAGCAGCATTAACATTATTAGTGTTGTTAACATTATCTTTCTTCTCTTGATCATTACATTCACTATCTTTTCTTGGATCTTCATCAACCTTCTTTTCATCATCACTTGAAGGTTTGGATCCATCATCATGAGAACTCTTAGGATCTTGGGAATATGGTGGATCAGCGGTCCATAATGGTAGCAAAATGTAATCTTTGACAGGTTCTGTCTCCTTTCTAGCTTGTCATGTATTATCACTTGCTTTTGTACCTGCAAAACTATTAGATTATGTACCTGCAACAATTGGCTCATAATTCATTGTTCTTGTTAGTGCATCGATATCAAATAGCCAATCTGGTCCACTACCTATAACATTAGGTGTATTTTCACTAAACCTAATATGCAAGTTTTCTTCTACTATCCTTGTTCTATTATTGAATACTCTAAAGGCTTTACTATTCAAAGAGTATCCAACAAAGAAACCTTCATCAGCCTTACCATCAAATTTGCCTAAGTGATCTATGGTATTGAGAATGGTAACAGGACACCCAAATGGTCTCATAAAACTTAAAGTGTTGTTCACATGAAAAAGTTCATATGGGGTCTTGTTTATGAGGCTTAATTACTAACTACTCTATTTTGCAATAGCAAGCATATAAATGCTTCAGCCTATAAAAGTAGGTTGGCAACTTAGATTCAGCTATAGCATAGTCTAGAAGACTCAATTAGTATCTATGACTCCTCTCAGCAAATCCATTTTGTTGAGGAGTTATAGCTACACTAATTTGTCTCAAATAGTTTCATCTCACAAAAACTGAGTCATTTCTCTAATTTTTGAACTCAGTCCCATTATCACATCTAATCACCTTAACCTTGTGATCTACTAGATTTTCTAAACCAGTTATAAAGGACTTAAGAATGCCACTAGTCTCATCCTTAGTAGCTAGAAAGAAAACCCATGTAAACCTACTATAATCATCTGTGAAAACTAGGTAATACATTTTCTTTATAAGGCTTTTTACAAATGTTGGACCAAATAAGTCCATATGTAACAAATGTAAAGGAAGACTGATTAAGTTCTCTGTTTTGGACTTACAAGAGGCTCTATGCTGCTTTCCCTTTTGACAAGCAACACAGGTTTGATCATTTTCAAAAAGTTTGGAAGGTAAACCTCTTACAAGATTTCCCTTAACCAATTTATTCATGGTTTTAAAATTTAAGTGACCTAGCCTTCTATGCCAAAGTTTAGATTCATCAGATTTGGCTTTTGCAAAAAGCTAAGTTAAACCTCCTTTAGGAACTATGTTCTTTAAATCAATATTATACATATTGTTCTTTCTAGGAACTCTAAGTAAAACTTGACTTTCATCAATTATCTTAAAGTTTGGAGATAAAATAATACATTCAGTGTCATTAGAAAGAACACTATTCTTTTTATCACACATTTATGAGACATTAAAGAGATTAAACTTTAACTCTCTCACAAAATACACATTTTCAAAATCTAAATTACCAGTTTTAGTGGTACCTTTTCCTATGATTTTCCCTCTGTTAGCCTCAAAGTATTGAGCCAAACAGGAAGTTCGTTCATTACGTGTACGAGTCTCGGTTATTTAATTAGTTAATGTTGTAATAGTATAATATCGGGAATCGGGCTCAATAGTTAATCAAATATTGTATATGTTTCGGGTTTAATCCCAAGCAAAACCCGAGCCCGGGTCCTAGTAAAATATCTCGCGCGTCACTTAATGTGTCGGGGTATATATATAACTTTTCCACCTAGGAAAAGTTAGTTGATCACTTTCTAATTAATCTTTTATCTTTCTTTCTCTCACTTTCTCTCAACTCTCTCTCCTCTTTCTCTCTCTAAAAGAGAAACTCTCTTTATCTCTTTTCTAGTTCGATTCGTGTTGTATGATATGAAGTGAAGTGTTATACGGGATCTTACAATTGGCATCAGAGCTACAGTGGATTTGTGTATGATTCTTGTGGCTAAACAAGATCAAATTCATGAGTTATTAAGTAACTTTATTTGTTCTTGGTTCAAAAATTCTAACCCGGATTTTTGTGCTTAGATGTGTTTATGTTTATGTGTTTAAGCAAGATCTAGGAATAAGGTAACTAGTTGTGCAACAAAAATCAAGTTAAAAGGTCATAAAGGGTTTGATTTTGGTGATTTTGTGTGAAAAATACATATTTTGCTCGAAGAGAAATATGCAGGTATGAATCAAGCAAAATATGTTTTGAATGAAGCGGAACATGTTTCAAGCGAAATATGTCACTTTCCAAGCGAAGTATGATTGTATTCAAGTGAAATATGCATGTATTCAAGCGAAATATGCATGAAATCAAGCGAAATATGCAATTTATCAAGCAAAATATACAATTTTTTCATTTGACCAAATTTTGGTGACTCACTTTCGAAACAAACATTGACCTAAACCATCAACAAGGACTTAAAAGATAATCAAACCACATCAAACAAACCTTAAACACAAACGATTATTCATTCACGGTTTTTTATTGATTTTGTAAAATCCCGTTAACTTCTTATCGGTTTTAATCATAGACTTGTAAAATCCCGTGAACGATAATTGTAATCAAAAACCACAACCTCAATCACATTACATCCACTAAAGATCCAACAACTTTCACACTTCATAATTCATAACCATTCATTCATCATGTCTACTCCAATCAATACATCCTCAACAGATAGTCAAATGCACAACAATATCATGGCAGCTGGTTCAAAAGATCGTCCACCAATGCTTGGACCAGGAAGATATTCACAATGGAGATCACGTTTTCTACGGTACATTGACACGAAACCAAATGGTGAGGGACTGAGAAAAAGCATACTATCTGGTCCCTACGTGCCATCTACTGTACTAGTTCAAGCTGTTGCTGCAACGGAAGGTAATCCTGCAATACAACAACATACAACAATTGAAACAGTATTGAACATGACTCCAGAGAACAAAGAACACTTTCTGTCTGAAAAAGAAGCAATTTTCTTGCTTTTAACTGGTATTGGAGATGATATCTATTCCACTGTTGATGCTTGTAAAACAACGAATGAGATGTGGATAGCCATTGAAAGGCTACAACAGGGTGAATCATTGAACGTACAAGATGTAAAGACCAATCTGTTTTGGGAATTTGGGAAGTTTACTTCTCGAGATGGAGAATCAATGGAGTCGTATTACTCACGGTTTTATAAACTGATGAATGAGTTGACAAGGAACAACTTGCAAGTTACTACAATGCAAGTAAACGTTCAATTTCTTCAACAACTTCAACCAGAATGGTCAAGATTTGTGACGGTTGTCAAGCAATCAAGTAAATAGACACATCTTCATATCTACACACTTTTTTGAATTCTGAAGCTGTATCGAAAAATGAAGTTCAATGTATCCGTGCTAGAGAATGAGCCCCCCCCCAAAAGTGCAATACTTAGACTTCTTGCGGCTGCTCAACATATTAGTTAATTCCTATCAAAGCACCAAAACCTTCAAAGATTTAATGCTAACATCATCTTCTACATGGACCTAGTGCATCTACCAGACACAAAGGCACAGATGATCGCCAACCGTTACACCTCAATCTGAGTCTGTGTCTGGTAGAAGACAATGATCTGAACAAGCTCAGAGGGATAAGGATATGCAAAAGAATTTGGCACTCCTTGCAAAGTATTTCAAAAGGCTCTACAAACCTACCAACAACAACCTTCAAACTTCTTCAAACTCCAGGAACAAGAATGAAGATACCACACCATGGTATAAAAAATGAACTATCAGTTCAGGGCAGTTTGGGAATCAAAGGACAAGAAGTTGCTGGACTAGAGAAAAAAATTAGGCAGTCCGGTAGTGCAACAAACGGGGATACAGTGCTTTAACTGCAAGGGATTTGGCCACTATGCAAAAGAATGTAGGAAGCCTAAGCGGGTTAATGATACATGTAATCACAAGAAAATATGATGGATGTGCCAAACAAGCTGAACAAGGTGTTCCACTACAAGCTGAGCAAGCTGATTGGCTAGCGGATAGGGATACAGAGAGATGATCGACAGGAATGGATGCACATACTGTTTCATGGTAAAGATTCAGGAGGTCTTACCAAAAGAATCCAGTTCAACTAAACAGCCATTGGAACATGTACAAAACAATGATGAAAATAATGTGTTTGCTAATAAAAGACAACATTTTGAGAATAATACTACAGAATGTGCTGATGAGCGTGCTGCGCTTGCTAATTTAATTGCAAATTTAACTCTTGATACTGAGGAAAACAAAACGATTTTAAAGCAATTAAAGAAAGCAAACACATTATTGACTCAAGAAATAGAAGAGTGCAAAACTAACCTTGATGAGACTAGTAGGGCTCTAGGGGAGGCTACTAGTTGTCGGAATAGTTGTCTTATTGCACTTTAGAACAAACAGAATGAGCTTGAGAAGTACATAGCCTTTAATGACTGGACGATTGATTATGACATTCTTCAAACAAAGTTAAATGAAACTCTAGGACTATTAGCTCGTAAAGATATTGACATAAAAGAAGGTTTAAAAACTAAAGCCTATAAAATTTCAATTGTCAATCAAAAACATGATGATTTAGTAAAAAGGAGTCTTTTAAGAAAGTCACAATTTGAGGTCAACTCAAAGAGAAAAGTAAGGTCATTTCGGATTTAAAGGTTAAGGAAGAAAAAGATATTGACAAGATGATTGAAATGGACAAACAATTAAAGTTTTTGAATGAAATTGTTTACACTCATAATCAGTCAATTCAGACCATTCATATGTTAGCACCCAAATTCGCTCGATACATATAATGCTAGCCAACCTTGCTAATCCAAGGTACCTCAAGAAATGCTCAATCTGAAAAGCCTATTTGTTAGAGAATCCCATATGTTAAGTTGATCTTGCAAACAGATTTGGCCCCAATAGGGAAGTGACCATGTCTCTTGCAAATGAGAGTAGATCAAATGATTAAAGATTATGTTAAAACCATATGATTACATAAAATAGAAATAGTCTTTATGAAAATTTTCAAAGACCTCAACTGGGAGTATCTTATCAGTTGGAACGCGCCAAAAGAGTTAGGAAGGACCAATGTGGAGAAAACGTTTACTTAGAAACTAAAAACCAAACATTGCTAAAAACGTTGCCTTTCTACCCGTTTCGAAATCCAATTAGTAAAAGTAGACAAGTTTGTAACGATCATGACATTTAACATCAATCAATTTAGAAGAAATTGTTGATCAAGCTTGGTATATAACTTAATAGTGATTATTCCGGGTGCCAATGCCTTAAAAGATATGGAATTTTGAATAAAAACATTATTAAAGCCTCTTTATTAAAAACTAAATTGATAGTTTTCGTTTTGAACATGATACTTAAAACAGAAATGCATGAAGTTATGGTAAGTCTTAAAATCCCTTGTGAAAGAGGTTGACGAACTTGATTGAAAAGGTGTTTTTCAAACATTTATGATCTACTTCGAAGAGGTGTGTCTAAGATGTTACATGTTCATATTTTTCATTCTCTGTCTGATTTAAATGCTTTTATGCTGAATTACAATGCTTTGTATATTCTATTAAAGTCAAAGAATGTGAATGTCTTTGCACAAAAGTTTTCCATAAACAAACTGATTTGTTAACAAAGAAGTTCAATAAACTTTTAAGAGTTTTTCTTATAAACTTGAAAACCAATCGATTTCTCTTGGACTTGCTTTACTACTATGTAAATACAAATAAAAAAACAATCTCAGTTTGCAAAGAAAGGATCAAATTGTATTTGAAAAGAACGTGAACAATATCATGAAATACTGGATTTGTAAGATCAAATACAAGACAAGAACAATAGCCCATCAGTGAGTTAATAGAAATTTCATTGAGAAATGCAAAAGAAAGTTATGGATCTCAGTTTGATAAACCATCTGTTGTGCGACAACCTAATGCCTAAGATTCTAAACATCAGTTTTTAGGGAAAACCGATCCTTTTCAAATTCTCATTATAACTCTCGTGTTTTAGGTCATTGTACGGATATTATGTATTTTACAATTATTTTTGGGTTTTACCGCATTTGTTTTAAATCGTAAACGTTAAGATAAATCGCGTAATACTAAAAATGATATTCAATGTAAACACGGCATTAACGATTAATGATTTACACAAGCATGTGTTATATGATTATTATGAGGTTAATTATAAATTTGTTCATTTATTTTTATGGCTACGAAAATGCTTTCCGTTTAGCGATAAATGCGTTTCGGCATTCCCGGGATGCAACCAAAACTCAAACTTCGCTTAAACGAATACCCACGATTATACCCAATACCCAAAATAATCAATATAACATCACATGGGAGCCTATGTGGCCGGATTTATAAGGATAGGACCAAGAAAAATATCTAGTCCAAAGTATCTTCCTTGAATTCATGGGATGATTCCAATTTTAGGGAACCAAACACTTACACCTTGTAAGAACCCACTCACCCCCTACGGGCTCTTACACAAGGGTTAGTAAGTAACCATGGTTGAGTTACTTAGATATTTTCACTATAAAAGTTAGCAACTAACACATAGAGTTCATTTCCAAAGTGTAAACAACAAATTTCTCTCCCATTTCCATCTATATAACCCACGGCTCAAAATTGTTATTTTGGGCAATCCATTGCTTGATTTTCTATCATTATACAAGCATACACACATCATATCTAAGGTATTCTAAGAAGGTTTCAGAGTCTCGGACATCATTTTGCAAGGAAGGAATCAAGAAAAGGAAGAAAGGGTTTACTTGGGAAAATTAGGGTTTTCACCTTATATTTTCAAGCCAAGGTTGTTAATCACAAGGGTGTGATTGTTTTTCTTTTCTCTACTCATCCACACAAGGTTATATATAAAGCTTAATCATTTCATAACTAAGATTTTATGTGTTCATATGTTATATTTAGCTAAATCACCATTTAGGGTACTTTTGAATATGTAAAATGAATATTTACTTATGATTAATGTTTTATGAACTTATTTACATGTCACATGGATGCTAATATGATGTTAAAAGGGATGTATAAGTGTTTTAACATGTTGGTTAAGTATTAACATGTATAAGTGCAAATTAGGGTTTTAATGATTTACTTGATAAGTTGCAAATGAAAATGATGTAAATAACATAGTTTAAACTTTATTTCTTGGATTTCTGAGCAAAGTATGGGTCCTAATGGATTTATATATGTAAAACATAGATAGAAATGTTGTGAAGTAGTTGTATTAGGTGTTGAAGCTAATTGTACTAAAACTCAAGCTTTAAAAACATGTCTAAATCACAAAAAACCTCAAAACCTTCTGTTTTGTGTTGAATTCTAAACAGACCTTATTTGTTTATAAATATAGTACATCTCATGAGGATTCCAAAATGATAAGAAACTCGAAAATCCGATTAATAACGAAGAAGATACGCTAGTTACGAGTTTACGACGCTAAATACCTTTATAAAACAAATTTTATAAAATGTTACTATTCATGGCAGAAACTTATACTTTGTAAACATTAATAATATGATAAAAGTCCAATTACGAGAACGTGTTTTGAAAGAATCGCTTAAAAAACGGTGCTATAACGAATAAGATACGTCAAAAACGGGTTTTACGTAATTATAAGTATAAAAACGATTTATAGCTGTTATGAACAGTAAAAACCACTATTATCACAGAATCTCAAAAACCTAAAATATGTGATTTTTGATCATCGTCTTAATACGAAAGCGTGGGGTAAGAAACGCATAGAAGAAAATGGATTTAACGACTAAGTTATGTTCATTTTTGCTAAAGGCATAATTACAAAAGTTTTTTACTTATAATTACTGATTTCACGTAAGTAAAAAAAACAATAAAAAAAGAAAAAAATGATTAGATTCGTGATTATAGACTTTATTTAATATATTATGTTTATAGTTTTCGAAGTGTATTTTACTAGGATTTTAATAATGAGGCTTCTTCGGATGGGTATTGACGAGTTGTTGATTTACGAATTAAGTTGTCTGAACTCCTCGTAGTAATGTCTATGGACCTCTTAAAATTATGATAGCACGAAGGGTTAGTTCGATGATAACTTTATAGGATTTATACAGTTGTTGTTAGACAATAGTAATTGAATACTGATTCTGGACTATAAGAACTAGGTTGCAATTCGGGCGTTAGCGTGACGCGTTTTTACTTGGGATATTTTGTTATCAGTTTACTCACTCAAGGTGAGTTCATAGCCCCATGTTTTACAATTATTAAATTACAAGTTTTTGGGGTGAGAAACATATGCATGTTTTACAAATTAGACGCAAGTGTACTTTTATATGTTTACGTGTTGCCTAAGTAGCGTTAACAACATGCCCACTGAATCATGAATGTCAATTATGGAATGTGAGCCGCGAATAATTATAGATAGATCTTTGGGATTGAACTCACCTGTTCGGGTGACTAGCATATCACTGGAAAACGAAATATGTAATGTCGGATACTGGATGTTATGGGTTGAACATCATCAGGGAAATGGAGGCCAATATATTAATATTGTACTTCAATTTTGTCGTGCTTCGGTGTCATGAGCTTAGGCAAACGTATTGCATTTTTGTGATGTCTGCAATCTGTTGCATTATTCACTGGAAAAGTCTTGCGGTCCTGATATACATTTACATACCGATGTAATTCACCAACTTTATGTTGACGTTTTTAAATGCAAATGTTTTTCGGAGGTAATTAACGCACGAGTGTGCGAAGGATACATAGGTGGTTATATTTTGAAGTAATGAATTTATATTTAGTCGAATTACATTTTGTATATTTGTTATGGGCTGGAAATCATTGTATATTAACAAGTAAACATGTAAAGCTTCGGGCTTTTATAAACACTTACTTTATTAAATCATGTATAAGTTTTAATGACTATTGGTCGTTTTATATTATCTTGTGTTATTGATCTGAGAAGTAACACGCCCCGGACCCTTATTCCGCTGCGACCCAATTTGGCGGTGTTACATATTGGTATAAGAGCCACGGTTATAGAGAACCAGGTCAAATGTTTTGCTGGACTATACCGTTTTCAACATTTGCATTCATACAAAGGGTTCTTTTCACGGGACATTACATACACTAAGTGAGCATTAGTCGGTTTTGCTAGATGCATGCATGATTGATATTCAATGCAATTGATAACATGTTATGATATAATATGTATATTACTATAAGTGTCTTTATACTTAGCATTACTTATATAAGCTAATTTTGAATTTCAGTATTATCATGTCAGATTTTGAGACATTCCTTCAGTTACATACACATACTGTATTATTTCACAGTTGAGGAAGATTAAGACATGTTCACCAGGAGTCGGATGGACCACCATTTATGCCAGAGGACCCCATATGCTTACATAATGCGCTTACTGAGGGTTCCTCCATCGCCTTGACTTACTTACCTGGACCGTGGTTCCACCAATCGTCTGACTACATACCTGGACACGAGTTCCCACCATCGCCTGAATACATACATGTGCCCCGAGGAGCCGCAGTCACCTCCCCCACTTGGTCTTTGTTCCTGAGACGGTGTACTCTGAGTAAATGCCACTGGAAGGGATTGAGATACTCCAAGCGGAGGAGCGAGCCACTACCTGTGCTGCTGCCTCGCCCATGCAGATTCACCAGGATATGTTCCTGTGTCTGATCCAAAGGAGGAGCCGGAGGAAGGACGATGAGTGATCCCGAGGAGGATACAGACGGACTAACTGTGATGGGGATGATGATGATGTTGAGGATGAGGACAGTGGACGTGGTATGAGGAGGCGGATGAGGAGCTACCCAGCTCGTCCGTCTCTGTTTTCCCACCCCTTCCTCCCCACCTGTACACCGTTTGACTGCCAGGATTATCCATTCTGGGAGTGCCATCCTTATCAATTCCTCCTAGGGAGAGGTCGAGAGACTTCTTGCCTTTACCACTCTCAACATCTCCACTTTACTCACCTTTCTTCATCCATTACCACAGATACCATCCACCCAATACCTATACATCACCCCACCAATAGCCCTACTCATATTGAGATTCCCGAGAGTTGTTTACTGCTTCGGAAGAGGGTGCATTTTGCTTCTCCCACCCCTAGTCATGAGGTCGGGGAGAGTTCAGCAGCCAGTCGCCTGCTAGGCTGTAGGACCTGCCATAGCGAGGGATGACCCTTATTCCATAGCGAGGGAGGACCTTTATGGATTTGTTGATATGATTGATGTCCCTCCTAGATGTTCGACGTCTAGGGAGTTAGACTATGGCATTACGGATACATGGGATGATCTGGTAGGAGCCATCGATGAGATTGCACCGACCACCATAGAGGGGGTCAATCAGAGGGTTATCGATCTTGCTACCATTGTTGAGCAGGAGACTACCATCATGGATGGTATTATGGAGGATGCTCAAGATGACCGGTCTCAACTGAGAGGCCGAGTCAACTTGTTGTATAGGGATAGGCATGTTCATCGTCGTGTAGCAGTAATGATAGAGAGAGAGGCTAAGATAGCTAGTGAGGCTTGGGGACTATCCATGGATTCTAGCGACTATGCACGTTCAGATGTTATGTCATTACGTACTATAGTAGTGGCGCATAGTGCATTAATTTCAGAGTTACAGTCAGCAGATCATAGGAGACAGAGGGTGATTTCAGAGTTATTGGCATCAGACCACAAGAGGGGGTAAAAATCAAGGGTTTCAGTTGACTAAGAAATTGAGGTTGCTGGGAATGGATACTCAAACACGATGGGTCCGAGTTTCTGATTCGGCAGCATCGGACCCGCAAAAAGGTTCGGCACAGCATGATGACACCAGGAGGAGCTGGTTGCAGTTTCATAGATTTGGTTATGTTGTAGCTATGCTATGCAGCCTGTTAAGTATTATGGGTTATTCCCAGCTAGCAGACTGTATAGATCTTTTGTTTTGTTTAGCTACCCAGTATAGGTCTTTTGTTCAGGTATTATCTACCTTGTACAGCATACTAAGTGTTACGGGTATATCCCCGGCTAGTACTGATTCTTGTTGTTTCTTTTGTCTTGTAACCTAAGTGTAGTAATCATTTGTATATGAACCGAACATTATGTTTTTCTAGTTATATATGTATAGGAGATTATGTTATCTATGAAATCGAATTTATATTAAATGAATGTCGATTTGGTTATACCATGGTTAATTTCAATAATAGTTGTACATTTCACTGTGTGATGTGATCTCGTTTTATTTAATATGTATATGTTATGTCACAGTTATGATTTTATGAAATCTAACGAGTATTATGTTTTCTTTTTGTTTAAGAAAATGGCGTACCAAAGAGAAGACCACGAGGTTAAACCCAAGTGCAACACCAACACCAGTCACAGACACTCATACCACTACATCCGTCACCAACGCCCAAATTCAGGCAATGATTAACGAAGGCGTTACTGCTGCACTGGCAGCACGTGATGCAACCCGGAATGGCGATGATAGCAGTATTAAGGAACGGGTGTCAGAAGGCCTGTTACAGTTGCTCTGTGAATGCACCTAACCAGGTCTTCCTAAATGCCAACCTTGAACTTCAAGGGCACTGAGGGAGTTGTCGGACTCGCCTCAGTGGTTTGAAAAGATGGGAAGGCCGGTTTATAGCATAAGCAAATGTACTGTAGCATGCCAGGTAAAATGTTGCTAAGTTTAACTGAAGGAAATGCTCTTACATGGTGGAACTCTCATGTTAAGACCACTACTCCTGAAGCTGTCCATGCAATGCCATGGAGGATACTGAAAAAGATAAAGACAGACAAATACTGCCCAAGGGGCAAAATTAAGAAACTGGAGTTTGAAATGTTTAATTTGAAGGTAAAGGGTAACGATGTGGTAACCTATAGCCAATGTTTCCAAGAACTGGCACTAATGTGCGA
This sequence comes from Tanacetum coccineum, assembly GCA_026074375.1. Taxonomy (NCBI): domain Eukaryota; kingdom Viridiplantae; phylum Streptophyta; class Magnoliopsida; order Asterales; family Asteraceae; genus Tanacetum; species Tanacetum coccineum. The sequence continues at coordinate 23,306 of BQNB010072399.1, forward strand.
TTGGATGTTTCCAGAATAAATAGACCAAGTTGAGAAATATGTCGGTGGCTTGCCCGACACGATCCATGGCAGTGTGATGGCAACTAAGCCAAAAACTATGCAGGATGCCATTGAGTTTGCCACTGAACTCTGGATAAGAGAATCAACCAATTGGGCTGAACGTGACATGACAACAAAGAAATGTTGATGACACCGCAGGAACAACCGAATCAAACTACCAACATGAGACATAAACTCTGGAAGAGATTATGCCGCAGGAAAATGGTGAAAGAGACATACGGAGGGCCTAAACCTCTATGTTCCAAATGTAACTATCACCATGAGGGTCCTTGTGCTCCCAAATGCCACAAGTGCAACCGATTTGGCCATTTAGGTCGTGACTGCAAGAATCCCCTAAATGTCAACACGGGGCAAAAGCAGAGGGGTTTGTTTATGAAGGTGGTGCTTCAGGGGCATTTCAAGAAGGGATTGCCCTAAATTAAAGAACAACAACAACCAGGGTAATCAGGTTGGAAATGCCAAGACTCAGGCAAAGGTGTATGCCGTGGGCAATGCAGGGGTAAACCCGGACAGCAATGTCATCACGGGTACATTTCTCCTAAACAACCGATATGCATCTATTTTATTTGATACCGTGCCGATAGGAGTATTTGTATCTACTGATTTAGCTACTCGAACTGTTATTCACTCCGACTGCATTAGATAGAATTATAATCGTCGAACTTGCCAAAGGGCGATATAGTTGGGTTAAACACTATTATCCGGGGTTGTACGTTAACCTCTTAAATCATCCTTCAAGATAGACCTAATGCCCGTAGAACTAGTAGTTTTGAGTGATAATTAGTATGGATTGGGGGCCCAAAGTACCCCATGCCGTTATTGTCTTGTGCGGAAAGATCGTTCGTTATTCCTATTTGGAGAACAAAATTTAATCATTCGTGGTGAAAGAAGCAACAATAAAAACACGGGACCGTTTGAACTCTCCTATCTTGAGTTAAGCATCAAAGAGTTTTAACGAAGGGTGTCACGTTATTCTTAGCAAATATCACGCAACCAAAGTCGAAGACATGTCAAGAGAAACGACTTGAGATGTGCCAGTTGTTCAAGAATTGCCTGAAGTCTTTCTGAGGACTTGTCGGGTATACCACCCACTCGACAAGTGGAGTTTCGAATCGATTTGGTACCGGGTGCTACACCTGTAGCAACTGCAGGAACTTATGGACAAAGGCTTCATAAGACCAAGTTCCTTACCCTAGGGAGCTCCGGTTCTGTTTGTAAAGAAGAAAGATGGGTTCTTTCGGATGTGCATCGATTACAAGGAATTGAACAAACTGACAGTGAAGAACCGCTACCCACTCCCAATGATCGATGACCTATTCGACCAGCTGCAAGGGTCAAGTATTTATTCAAAGATCGATTGGAGGTCATGGTATCACCCCCCCACCAAAGTTGAGGGTTTGAGAAGAAGACATTCTCAAGAATGCTTTATGGGACTCGATACAGGTCACTTATGAATTACAAGTCATGTCTTTTGTTTGATATAATGCACCGGCCCGTTGTTCATGGACCTTATGATCGGGTGGGTAAAAGTATAGGGTCAAAGTTGTAATTGTCTTCATCGATGACATCTTTGATCTACTCAATATGTAGAAGGAACTGTAGAAACACATTAGGCATATCTTGAAATCTGCTTAAGAGAAGAATTATTACGTCAAACGTCTCCAAGTGTGAATCTGGAATTTACAGGTACAATTCCTCGGTCACGTGATTGACTGCGAGGTATTCACGTCTGACCCTGCAAGATTGAATCTGTCAAAGACTTGGGCGTCTTCCCTAAACACCAACAGAGATCGCCAATTTTTTGGGACTTACACGGCTACTATAGAGGATTCATCGAAGTGTTTTCAAAAGTATCGACAAGTCAATGTACCAAATAACACAGTAGGGTGTCAGTTTGATTGGGGCGTTAAACAAGAAACAGCTTTTCAACTGTGAAGCAAAAAGCTGTGCAGTGCACCAATCCTGGCTCTACCTGTGGGAAGCAAGATTTCTTAGACAATACTGCGATGCTTCAATGAAGGGTTTGGCGCGCTGTGATTGATGCAACGAAGAATGGTGATTTCTTATGAATCACGCCAGTTTTATACATTCATGAAAAGACCTATACGACTCATGATTTAAGAACTTGGGGAAGTAGTGTTCGCTCTAAAAACTTTGGAGGCACTATCTTGTACGAAACCAAGTGCACGGTGTTCTACAAAAAACAAAAACAAATGATCACATAAGTTACAACAATTTCTTGATCAGAAGGAATTAAATATGAGGCAACGTCGCGGTTAGAGTTGCTGAGTGATTACGATTGCGAAATTCGTTATCACCCAGGGAAGGCGAATGTTGTTGCTGATGCTCTGAGCAGGAAGGAACGAGAACCACTAAGGGTTCGGGCCTTAGTGATGACTATTGGCTTGGATCTTCCTAAACAAATCTTGAAAGCTCAGACTGAAGCACGAAAGCCGGAGAACATCAAGAAGGAGGATGTTGGAGGTATATTGGTTGAGAATTCAAAAGATCCAGAGAAACTTAGAACGGAAAAGTTGGAACCACGTACGGATGGAACCATGCGCTTAAATGGCAGGAGTTGGTTACCATGTTATGGCAACTTAAGGACTGTGATCATGCACGAGTCCCACAAATCTAAATACTCTATTCATCCGGGTTCTGACAAGATGTACCAGGATATGAAGAAACTATATTGGTGGCCCAATATGAAAGCTAACATCGCCACCTATGTTAGCAAGATGTTTGACATGTTTAAGGTCAGGCACGAACATAGAGCACCATAGGGGTTGTTAGTAACAACCCGGAGATACCTCAATGGAAGTGGGACAACTCACGATGGATTTTGTCACGAAGCTTCATAAAGTCGTCACAGGTTATGACACATTTGGTGATCGTTGACGACTTACAAAGTCTGCCATTTTTATGCCAATGAGGGAAACGGATCCTATGGATAAACTGGCGAGAATGTACCTAAAAGAGGTAGTCACGAAGCATGGAATACCTGTCTCAATCATCTGTGATCGTGACCCTCGGTTCGCATCAAATTTCTGGAGGTCACTTCAGAAGGCTTTGGGTACAAGTTTGGATATGAGTACTGCATATCATCCGCAAACCGACGGACAAAGCGAGAGAACCATCCAAACTCTTGAGGATATGCTATGTGCTTGCGTAATCGACTTTGGAAATGGTTGGGTTAAACATTTGCCATTAGTCGGTTTTCATACAATACAGTTATCTTGCTAGCATTATAGGTTGCACCGTTGAAGCACTTTATGTCGAAAGTGTCGTTCACACGTGTGTTGGGCAGTGGTTGGACAGTTCTAACTCAAACTGTACCTGATTTAGTGCAGAAACAACGGAGAGGTTCATCTAGATTAAAACTAAACGGGACTCAAACCGCTCGCAATCGACAAAACAGCTACGCTGATTTAAAGCGTAACGATGGAATTTCAAGTTGGAGTATAAAGTTATGCTTAAAGTTTGACTTGAACACGGGGTCGTACGTTTTGGTAAACGGGGAGTTAACATCGAATATGTCGGACATGTCAAAGTGTTGAAAACGGTTGAGCGTTCCTTACAAGCTGTGCTTCCTCTAGAGCTGAGCAGGTCCACTAGACAGTTTCATCGTATCCAAACTGAAGAAATGTTATTCTGCGAATCCATTAGTCGTTCAGTGGAAGACTGATGTATATGACTAAGCTTCATTTTAATGAAGTGCCTGTAGGAATATCATGGATTGCGAAGGTCAAACTAATCTGAGGCGCACCGTGTCCTAATTGTCAAGGTTCGATGGAACTCTAGGCGGGGTCCTGAGTTTACATGGGAACGTGAAGATCAATTCAGGAAGAAATATCCGCACCTCTTCACCAAGACAGCACCGTCGTCAAGTGCCGTGTCATAAGCCTTGCGGACAAGGCTCATTTAACGGGGGAAGACTATAACACCTCGTGTTTTAGGTCATTGTACGACATTATGTAATTCACAATTTATTTTTAGGGTTTTACGCATTTGTTTTAAATCGTAAACGTTAAGCTAAATCGCGTAAACTAAAAATGATCATTCAATGTAAACGGGCATTAAACGATTAAATGTTTACATCAAGCAAGTGTTATATGATTATTATGAGGATAATTAATAACTTTGTTCATCTTATTTTTATTGGCTACGTAAAATGCTTACGTTTCGCGATAAAACGCGTTTCGGCATTCCGAGACCAAAACCTAATACGCTTAAAACGAATACCCACGGATTATCCCCATATACAAAATAATCAATATAACATCACATGGGAGCCTATGTGGCCGGATTTATAAGGATAGGACCAAGAAAAATATCTAGTCCAAAGTATCTTCCTTGAATTCATGGGATGATTCCTATTTTAGGGAACCAAACACTTACACCTTGTAAGAACCCACTCCCCCCTATGGGCTCTTACACAAGGGTTAGTAATGTAAACCATGTTTGAGTTACTTATATATTTTTTCTACTCGAAAAGCTAGAAATATCACTTAGTGTTCATTTCCAAAGTGTAAAACAACAAATTTTCTCTCCCATTTCCATCTATATAAACCCACGGCTCAAAATGTTATTTATGGGCAATCCATTGCGTGTTTTTATATCATTATACAATGCATACACAACATCATTATCTAAGTATTATAAGTAGGTTTCAAGAGTTGGATAAACCTTTGCAAGGAAGGAATCAGAAAAGAAGAAGGGGTTTACTTGGAAATTTGGTTTTCACCTTATATTTCATGCCAACGGTTGTTAATCACAAGTGTGTGATTGGTTTATTTTTTTCCTACTCATCCAACACAAGGTTATATATTTAAAGCTTAATAAGTTAATAACTAAGATTTTATGTGTTCATAAGTTATATTTAGCTAATACCATTTAGGGTACTTTTGAATTTGTTAAAGTGAATATCTTTTACTTATGATTACATGTTTTATGAACTTTATTTATGTGTCCTATGGATGATTTATATTAGTTAAATGGAATGTTTCAGTGTTTTTAACCATGTTGGTTATGTATTAACATGTATAAGTGCAAATTAGGGTTTAATGAATTTAATTGATAACTTGCAAAATATAAATGATTGTAAATAAAATGTTAAACTTGTTATCTTGGATATTCTTGACAGCAAAGTATGACCTATCTATTTTATATATGTAAAAATAATATAGAAATGTCGTGAAGTAGTATGTAATTAATGGTGTCGAAGCTAAAATGGTACTCTAAAAATCAAGCTTAAAACATGTCTAATATCACAAAACCTCAACCTTCTGTTTTTGGTCCGAATTTCTTAACAAGCTCACTTTATGTTTTATAAATATTAGTACATCTTCATGAGGATTTCCAAATTGATAATAAACTCGAAAATCATTTTTAAGAAGAAGATTCGCTAGTTACGAGTTTACGTCGCTAAATACTTTATAAAACAAAAATTTTATAAAACGGTTCTGTCATGGCAGAAACTTGATACTTTGTAAAATCAGTTGTCAATCAAAAACATGATGAGTTAGTAAAAAGGAGTCTTTTAACAAAGTCACAATTTGAAGGTCAACTCAAAGAGAGAAGTAAAGTCATTTTGGATTTAAAGGTTAAGGAAGAGAAAGATATTGACAAGATGATTGAAATGGACAAACAATTAAATTTTTTGAATGAAATTATTTACACTCGTAATCAGTCAATTCAGACCATTCATATGTTAGCACCCAAATGATCGACATATAGTGGTAGACCAACCTTTGCTAATCCAAGGTACCTCAAGAAAGCTCAATCAGAAAAGTCTTGTTTGTATGAGATCCCATATGATACTTCTGATCTTGCAAACAGATTTTCCCCCAATAGGGAAGAGACCATGACTCTAAATGAGGAAAAGGGGGGGTAAGATCAAAATTAAAAAAAGATAAAGATTATGTAAACATAAGATTACACAAAACCAGAATAGTCTTATGAAAGTTTCAAAGCACCCTCCACCTGGAGTGTCTTTATCATTGAACGGCAAAAGACGTTAGGAAGTACAATGTGGAGAAAACCGTTAGTTAGAAACAAAACAAACATCTGCTAAAACGTTGCCTTTCCTACCACGTTTTGAAATCCATAGTAAAAAAGTAACAAGTTTTTAACGACATGGACATTTTAACATCAATTAAATAGAGAATTGTTATTGATCAAGCATGGTTTAAACACACTAGTGATAATTTTCGGGAGCCTAACTGCTAAAAGATATGGAAGATTTGCAAAAATCTTATTAAGGCCTCTTTCCAAAAAAACTCAAAATGATAGTTTTGGTTTTTGAACATGAACTTAAAACAGAATGCCAAGAAGATTATAATTACGTGTTAAATCCCTTGAAAAAAGGTTGAACGACTTGAACATCTGAAAAGCTGATTTTCAAACATTTATGAACTACTTCTCGAGAGAGTTTGTGTTCTAACGATGTTACATGTTCATATTTTGCATTCTGCTAGTCTGATTTAAAAGCTTATGCTGAATCCAATCTTGTAACTTCAAAAAGTCAAAGATGTTAAATGACTTGCCCAAATCTTTTGAAACAAACTGAATCTGTTAAACAAGAAGTTCGTAATAAACTTTTTAAAGAGTTTGCGCTAAACATGAAAACAAACTACTCGATTTCTCTTGAACATGTCTTACAACAATGTAAAGAACAAATGAAAAACAACTCATTTTGCAAAGAAAACGGATCAAAAGTAGTTTCGAAAAGGAACCGTGAACAAATATCATGAAATACAGGATTGTAAAAGCTCAAATGCAAGACAAGAATCATACCATCAGTGTGTTAAAGAAACTCATTAGAAAAGCAAAGGAAAGTTTGTGAAGGCTCAGTTTTGATACACCATCTGTTGTTCGATCACACCAAAATGCTCAGAACGATTCCAAAACCATCAGTTTTAGGAAAACCGACGAGCTCCTTTTTTAAATTCTCCGAAATGCGAGAGTTTTCAAACGAAATATTCGGTTAATAAAACTAATGTGTCGAGATGGTTGTTTAAACAAGTCACTCAACAGAAATTTGCCTCTATAATAGAAAACAAGTGGAAATACCACTCGAATTGCTTAAACCATGCAATGTATTGAATGCAACTACCAAGAACATACACAAAACAGAGAACCGTAGTTGCCTCAGCTTCAGGAATACAAATCCTCACAGTGTACTAAATCTTCAAGGAGTAAATCACACTACTAGTTTAGCAGCCCACACTTAAGGTGCTATCAGTTAAAAGATAAGACGTGCCAACAATATTCAAGTGAAGTTTAAAAAGAAGGAAGTAGAAGAACACGAGTCATAGGACTTCAAGTATTTCTAAGAAAACAAAGTCTGATAACTGCGTGGAAAATGACCATTCAAGTTCCCAGAACTCGAATGTGAAAAGCTGATTTGCAGAATGTGGAAAATGTGTGTTTAATTCTAATCATGATGCTTGTGTTTCTAGATACTTGAATGACGTGAACACTAGAACGTAAGAAGCCTAATGTAGTGCCATATAAGGTGCTATTAAAAACCCAAGAGAAAAATGAACAAAATCTGTTGCAGTACACCCCATAAGTAAACAGTTTTACATCAGATACCACTATTACCTAAAATCCAAAGTTTATATAAGGAGATGTATGAGAATAACAAATCAGTGAATGGAAATTGTGGATAGCTCAAGACATGTCCCATCAGATTATACATGGACACAAAAGCCACATAGACCAAAAAGAATGGATGCCTAAAATCAGGAAAGAGATGTAACAACAATATTAGTCCCTACATATACATTGTCTCTAGGATTAACTAAATGTCTTGAAGATATCAAATTTCTTAGGATCCAATTTGTCCAATGTTCCATCGTCCTCTAATTCTCGTTGCCAATTGTATAACTCATCCTATATCATTGGTTGACATACTGGATGCACAAAGCACATGACGGGCAATCTCAAGCTGTTGTGTAATTTTGTGGAGAAATTTTTGGGTACTGTTCATTTTGGAAATGATCAGTTTGCTCTAATTCTTGGTTATGGAGATCTGAATCAAATGGGTGCAGATCAAACTGGTTTATTTACGATCGAAGCCTCAATCAACAATCTTTTCTCGATTGGTCAATTCTGTGATGCGGATTTGGAGGTTGCTTTCAGGAAATCTACTTGTTTTGTGAGAGATCTTCAGGGAAATGATTTACTAACTGTAAATAGTGATGCCCGATCTCTACACAATACTCTTCAAGAAACAAGTCAAACTTCAACAACTCTAATCTGTTTCATGGCATAAAGCTTTACCACTCAGCATGGTTTATGGCATCAAAAGACTACTCATCTTAACTTCGATTACATCACCTTACTCACAAAGAAAGATATTGTGACAGGCTTACTCTCATTGAAATATGTCCAAGATAAACTTTTTCTTCTTTGTGAAAGGATAAACAAAAAGAAGCTCATATTAAGTCAAAAGCTTTCCAAGTTTCCATAAGGAATGCTGAATTGCTTCACATGGAATTGTGTGTCCAATGAAGTTGCAAGCATAAATGGGAAGAAATATATTCTGGTGATTGTTGATGACTATTCAAGATACACTTGGACTCTTTTTCTACAATCCAAGGATGAAACACCAGAAGTTCTCAAAGACTTTCTCAGAAATTGAATTAACCAATCAACAAAGCTCAAGTTATTACTGTCTGTACTGACAGAGGCACAGAGTTCTTGAACAAGACACTCCATGCTTATTTCAAAGAAGAAGGCATTGAACATCAGACTTCCACTCCTCGAACACCTGAACAGAACGGCATTGTCGAAAGACGGAACCGTACTCTTGTTGAGGCTGCTCGAACAATGCTTTCAGCTTCTAAGCTTCCATTATCATTTTGGGCTGAAGCAGTTGCAACCGCATGCTATACTCAGAACAAATCAATCATCATATTGACTCATGGAAAGACAGCGTATCACATCATTAATGACAGGAAACTCTTCACATCTTTGGTTACATTTGTTACATATCTAGAGATGGGGAAAATTTGGATAAGATGAAAGAAAAAGGGGACCCATGTGTCATGGTGGGATATTCTACTCAGTCGAAGGGATAT
>BQNB010072400.1:3414-32451 GCA_026074375.1 Tanacetum coccineum
GGTGGAGATGTGTATCCTTGCCAAGCTTATATTAGAATACTCGTCACGACCGATCAATTAAGCGAATTAGTTACATGATACCACCTAGATTAGTTGAGTGTTTTCATCTTCCTATTTTGTGAGGTGTTTGGTTGTGTACTTGTAATAGATCAAATAAATGCTTTAACGGAAAATATCCTTATGGATACATTTTTTATAAACTTTTAAAGGCTACTTGAGGACAAGTAGGATTTAAGTGGGGGATATTTGATGACATCAAATAATGTCTATTTTATAGCATCATTTATCTCATGTATTTAACCCATTTTATATAATTATTGCAAAGAATTGTTACTTAAATGTTTATATTTGAGAATTGAAGTAACTACGGAGTACTTGGTGAATATTAGCAAAAGGCACACATTTTGGAGCTTAAATGAAGATATTTTGAAGATTACTATTCTTAAGATCAATATACCGTATCCATCAAGGAAGATATGATGTATCCGTGCCTGCACTCACCAAAGACCACAAAGCAAAGAAGATCAATACGCCGTATCCAAAAGAAGTCAATACCGCGTATTGAAGATATAGTATGTGAATATTCTGGAACATATCAAACGTGGTCCCTACTCCAAGAAACTCCAATACACCGTATCCAATCCTTTGGATACGCCGTATCGAACCGACTTCCAGACCCTATAAATACAAAACTCAAAAATGAGTTTTGTATGTGCTAAATCATATTCTTGATACCTAAACCATAAAAGTCAATTTTCAAAGGAGAAAAAGAGCAGAAGAGGTCTTGCAATGCACTCCAATCCATAGAAGACAACGTGTAATTTCTTATACGTTTGTAATCATTCAGTTTTTGGTATCATTCATTAACTCAATTAGTTTACCTTGGCTAAAACAATTACTCTTATATTAATTATGATGTTTGAAGGCTAATACCTTCGGGTATTAGCCATTATTATGAAGATCTAAATGTTTGGTTTTGTTTTATATCTCGATTGCTTAATTTATCGTTGATTGCTTGTTTAAGTTTATTAATTTATACTTGTTTAAGTGCTTTTTTATGCGACCTACCATTCAACTGGATCTAGTGATACGGGCCAAGTAATCTAGATGCCGAGATAGGTCTCCATATATTGATTTATACATCTAGAGCATAGGATCACAAGTATTGTCCTTCTAAAATCGTGCTAAGGATACATTTCTGGCTTAACTAGTTAACGGAAACTGCCTTTGGTTTATTGAGCATATTGACTAGTAGGTGAATCTAGATAATTCAACAAATAATGTTCTGATTCCATTAGATAGTTAGAAAAGTAGACTACTAGTGTATAAATTACCATTAAGCAGTAAGTGGGTAAAGTCTCTATGAGCTAGGGTTTAACAAGATCACCATTGCTTTAATTCCTAAGATAGATTATAATCAAGTAATAAGGATGCTTTATGTGGATGCTTTAATTGTGACCGAATTAATGTGTCTAGGTCTTAGGATGAAGTCCCGCCTAAATCTAAGAATGATATGCCTCTTCGAGATAAGTAATCATTTCATTAAATAAACAAACCAACTTCTAATCGGATTAAGGATGGCTAATACAGTTTTCTATCACAAGGCTCGACCGCTCTTTAATCTTCTGTTAATTTGCTTGTCTAGGTTAAAGTGTCTTGAATTGATTGTAGTCACCAAACAAACCCGTGCCAGTCTCTCAAGCTAAAACCCCCCTTTTACCTGTTTGAATTAGGATTAGAACTAACATAAGATTAGCATAGGTTTGACTTAGATTAGAATTAACTTAGATTAGACAAAACAAAATATAAATAAATTGAGAGATTTAACCTCGCTTCAAGTGTTCGACACCCTACTTACCACGAATCTACCACCGACCGGGTTCACTGCCCATTAAAGTGTTGTTTTTGGTTAAGTCGGCAAAATATAAATTTAAAACTTGAACTATCATAAATAAACACCACACAACGACACACCACTTTCAAATCTTGTATTTCGAAATATTGTTCACGTTCTTTTAGAAATATAGTTGACGCTTTTTCTTTGCAAATTGTGTCATTTTTCATTTTTTCTTGACATTGTTGTAAAGCAAGTTCAAGAGAAATCGAGTGTTTTTCTAATTTATCAAAACTTCATGAAAGCTCATTATAAACTTCTTTGCTAACAATTTCAATTTGTTTAGAAAGCTTTTGTGCAAGACATTCACATTCTTTTACTTTATGAAGATATAAGCATTGCAATTCAGTGTGAGCATCTAAATCGGATAAAGAATGCAAATAAGAACACCTAACATCTTATGAAACATACTCTTGTAGAAGTAGATCATACATGTTTAAAAAATCTGCTTTGTCTGATTTAAGTTCGTCAATCTCTTTTTCAGGGGATTCAACGTACTTTAAATCTGCATACATCTCTTTTTTAATTTCATTTACAAAGATAAAACTGTCATTTTGTGTTTTTATTGAAAGAAGCATCAAACATGTTTTTATTAGCACTTCCATATCAAGAGCAGTTGGTGCACAAAAGCTATCATGAGAATGTTTTTCCTAAGCTTGATCAATAATTTCTCTAAAATGATTTATATTATTAGTCATTATATTATAAGCTTGTCTACTTTTACTAATTGATTTTGAAGTAGGTAGAAAATTAATGTTTTTGAAAAATTTTGGTTTAGATTTAACAAAATATTTTCTCCACAATTTCTTTCTGACTTCATTTGCATGTGCCAACTGATCATGATATTCCTATGACGCTGGTTTAAAAATTTCATAGAGACTATTTTGCTTTGTGTAATCATAAGGTTTCACTAAGTCTTTATTAAATTTTAATATACTCTCTTGTTCAAGAGTCAATGTCTCTTCCCTATCAGGGGCAAATCTATTTGCAAGATCATATGTGTCATATGGGACCTCATACAAACATGGTTTTTCAGATTGAGCTTTCTTAAGGTACATCGAATTTGCAAAAGTTGGTCTACCATTGAATGTTGAGCCTTTGGGGGCTAACATATGAATAGTTTGAATTGATTGATTCCTTTTATAAACAATTTCATTCAAAAACTTTAATTGCTTTTCCATAGCAATCAATTTGTCTAGATCTTTTTCTTCCTTTAGTTTCAAATCCGTGATTACCTTAGTTTTCTCTTTGACAAGACCTTCGTAACGTAACTTGGTTAAAAAAAACTTTGTTTGATTAATTCATCGTGTTTCTCTTTAACAACTGAAATTTCATAGGCTTTAAGTTTTAAACCTTCTTTTATGTCAATTTCTTTTTGAGCTAATAGTCCTAGAGTTTCATTTAATTTACATTTAAGTTTGTCATAATCAACTGTACGGTCATTTAAAGTCTTGTACGTCTCAAGCTCAGTCTGTTTACTTTGAAGTGCAATTAGGCAACTATCTTGAGTAGTATTAGACTCCTCAAGATTGGATTTGCACTCTTTTAATTCTTGAGTCAATGATGCGTTTGCTTTCTTTAATTGCTTTAAAATCTTTTTGTTTTCTTTAGTATCAAGTGTTAAATTTGCAATTTATATAGCAAGCGATGCACGCTCATCATCACATTCTTTAACATTTTGGTCAGTCTGAATATCATTATCACACATATCTGGTGAATCGGGAATGACATTACTATCATCCTTTTCCACTACACATGTGTTATTATGGATTCGGGTTGCTCAGAATGTTGTCTCTCATTGGCAAACACATTATATCCAGCATCGTATTGTACCTTTTCTAATGGCTTAGTATCAGTTTCTGAGTCTGCAGTAGGAACCTCCTAAATCTTTGCCATATAGATGTAATGTGCTTCTAATTCTTGTTCATCTATCTCTTCATCCATGTCCTCTAGCCAATTAGCTTTTTATGCTTGTAATGGAACACCTTTCTCAGCTTGTTTGCACAACAACATCTTTTCCTTGTGATAAGTGTAGTCTTTTACCCTTTTTGGTTTCCTACCTTCCTTAGCAAAATGAACAAATTCTTTGCAATTAAAACATTGTATCCCAGTCTGCTGCACTACTTGAATGCCTACAGTCTCTTTAGCCCCAGCAATAGTCACTGTCCTCTGATTCCCAGTTGCCCAGTCTGGTTATCATTCTTGTACCTTAGAGAAGTATCCACATTCTTGTTTCTAGAGTTTGAAGAAGTTCTAAGGTTGTTGTTGGTAGGTTTGTAGATCTTTTTAAAGTACGTTGCAATGAGTGCCAAGTTTTTCTGCATATCCTTATCTCTCTAAGCTTGTTCTGGGTCACTGTCTTCTTCAGAAGCTGACTTAGATGGTGGTGTGATAGGTTTGGCTATCTCTTTGCCTTTGTATCTGGTAGATACATGAGATCTGGTGGAAGATGATTGTTTTGATGGTGGTGCAAATGATTTGTGAGATTTTGGTGCTTGATAATAAGGATCTGGATAGCGTTGAGCAGTAGCAACAAGTGCTAATGGGTTTTTATTCTTGGCTATTCTCTTAGCACGGATTTCATTAACTTCCAAGAGCTTGTGACATGATACTGTGTCCAAGTCATGATTTTGCTTTACAGTTGTCACAAATCTTGACCATTCTGGTTGAAGTTGTTGAAGAAACTGAACATTGACTTGCATCGTAGCAACTGTTAAGTTATTTCTTATCATTTCATTCATCATCTTGTAAAATCTGGAGCAGTATGACTCCATTGACTCTCAATCACGAGAAGTGAATTTGACAAACTCCCAAAACAAATTAGTCTTGACATCTTGAATGTTAAGAGATTCACCCTGTTGTAGTCTTTCAATAGATATCCACATGTCATGAGTTGTCTTGCAAGCCTCAACAGTTGAGTGGATAAGCTTAGACATAAAAACCACAAACACTAAACCCACTCGTGGCTCTGATACCAATTGTAGGAACCCGTAATCACTTACACTTCATTACTTATCACACGAATTCAAGAAGAAAAGAGAAGGAAGGAAAGAAAGAATAAAATGGAAAAAAAGAGCAGTGGTAGATTGCACTATGTGTTTACAAGAAAACAAATGAACAACCAACCCTTCTCCATTGTAGAGAAGGGGTATTTATACCCTAGCTTATGAGCCGAGGGTTTTAACAAGGTAGGATGGGCTCAGTTTTGCTTTGGTCTTTAGCCCGACACTCATACAATATTAGATTAACTTATGAGCCCATTTTCCCTTTTCTAGCCTCTTACAACATATAATAAGTAAAGACCGAGATTTCATGATTAATAGTCGAGCTTCCTTGTTTGACTCAATATTTTGAGGCTAACATTAATGATAGTCTACATTGATGAACTTTGTATCTCATTAGGAGTGCATACCTAACAAGTAGAAATTTGGATTCTCCTTAGTCAATCTAGACTACTTGCACCTCACATATATGCTTTGAAGTTTCAAGATGATAACTTTCTCCCATGTAATGCAATTATATGCCTTCATGATTATCTTGATGCTCAACGTTTACTTGCTTAGCTATTGAATGCATGTCTATTGTAAAGGTTTTTTTTCTTTTTCTAGCAATATAGATAAAATATCTCTTAGTTTATCTAAATAGCACATGCTCCTAAATGCTAAATGCTAACATGTTTTACATGACGATTACATTTAAATATATCATGTTTTGTTTGCGTCGTCTTACATGACTTACATGTTAATTGTGCACCTACACTATGTCAATTTGATGCATGACCATTAATGTTTAGATGTCATATAGTCTTACACATTAATCTCGTTGATTATTGTGTTGATGCATGCTTAAATAAACTTGCATGCTTATATCTATATGTCTTATGCATCTAGGTATATATTTTCTCACACTAGAATATTTTTCTTCGCGTCGGTGTCACAAATCTAAAAAGTCAAAAGAGTCGTAAAATGATCTTAAATCTCCTAGAGTCTTTACTCACACATTTCCTTAATCATCATCTCGCCTTCTTCCAAATGATCCACTCTTTTTTCAAAGGGAAGGTTAGAAACAAATCTAATACACCTCAAAGTAGGTTTGACAACTCAAATATTTCATCTGAAATATTCAAGTATCTTTAACTTGCGATCGCAAACGTTAAAGTTTATATCCGAAAATCCATATTCAAGCCTTTTAACATCATAAGTTAAAACGTAGTGCTTTTTCCCTTCGACAAAAACATTATTTCTCCTTAATGAAAACATTCTTTATCTTTCGGGAAATTGCGATCACACCTCTACCTGCTCACTCAATCATGCCTCTACAACCATATAGATGGCTAATTTCTTTTATCCATAATTTTTGCTACCACCTTTAAGACAACCACATACCTCGTCGTGTGATTGTTCTATGAACATTCGCAATGCTTGAGAAGAGCTACATAACTTCATGGATGTAGTTCATCATACGCTAACCACCATCCGTCTTGACATTGTCAAGTTCATCGCTTCCATCTTCATTTGTTTTCTTCTTTATTTATTTTTTTACTCGCGGACGAAACATCTCGAGATATGTCACCATTTCCTTCGAGACAATGTCCAAAAAGGAAACATTGTAAATCTTTCTCTTCTTTTCTACTAGTCTCGATTCTAGTCTATTTTCTATTATATGCGTCGTGACAACTTAATTACTTCATCCGAAGTACTTTAAGTATTTTTAATTAGCGAAATGCAAATTATAACGTCACTCCTTTCGCAAAATTCTTTAAAAATCAAGCCCTAAACATGTCCCCTGCTGGCGGTCCGGTAGCCCCCAGATTTAATTGGGCGGCCCCCAGATACATCTGGGACGTCGGCAGCAGACATGTAATATCCATTCATTCTTTTCAAAATCCATAACCAAGCACTCCCTATCTTCTGCTGCTACGAGCTGGATTTCATAATTAAATGCGTCTCATTCTCAAACGCAATCCTTACAATCGCTATACTCACAATCTATCACTACACAATAAATCCCCTCATATACAAATCTTAGTCCTCACATCTTGTAAACTACTTTTCTCACCTTAAATGGTCTTTTCACTTCTAAACGGTTCCTCTTACTTTTAATAGTCTTATCACTTCTGATAGTCGTCTCACTTCTGATAGTCGTCTCACTTCTAATAGTCGTTTCACTTCTAATAGTCTTTTTACTTCTAACGTTTCTTCTCACTTCTAAACGTTCCTTTTCACTTCTAATAAGTTTTCTCACCTCTAACGTTTTTTCTCACTTCTAAACGTTTCTTTTCTTTTCTAATAGTCCTGTTACTATTAAATTTCTCCAATATCTCTTGACAACTTAATTATTTCATCTGAAATATTTAAGTAACTTGCGAAATGCAAATGTCACTCCTTCGCAAAACTTCCCACTCTCTAGAAAGTGAAGAACATAAAGAAGATATTCAATCTTCAAGTGTTATTGAGTCACCATATTGTTGCGTCTCTCATTATTCTTCCATCATGAAAGAACTACCACCTCATTTCACATACCCACCTTTGTTCGTCAACATTGACAACCAACAAAACACCAAACAAACTTTTGAATTCTCAATCGTCCACCTTTGTCTCGATAGGATTACATGCACATCATTGTTAGTGCAAATGATATATTAATCGTTTCTGACAACCTCCTGTCAATACCTTCCTTCTTTAGTCTCGCTCATCATTCCTTACTTTTTAGCTCTATGGAATCATCTTAATTCACATCCAAGAGCATATCGTCTCCATCCTCATCATATTTTTTAGTATATATTTTGGCATATCTCGCCAAGATATTAAGTGACATTCGTCTACTTTTAAAAAGTCATTCTCATAATATTTGTGTGTCAATCAATAAACAAATCCCATTCTAATTTATTAAAAGTCGGTCGAATCTTAGTCCTTAAATATACGTCTCGATTCTTTTCATTTTATCATTTAGGTTGTTGATTTTAAAATAATAATTGCATGTGTCTAGTTTCTAATTCTCTTACAAAGTATCATACTTTAGAATACTAACACCTGAAAGTGCATGTCTAGTTCCCCGCTAAAGTCTTGCTATATATATATATATATATATATATATATATATATATATATTATATATATTTATATTTATATTATATATATACTTATTATATATATATTTTGCTCCGGTTCTGTGGAGAAGGTTTTTATTTGAGAAGTTTGAGAAAATCTAACATTTGTGCAATTGATTTTTATATTTTTTGATTTGATTAACAAGTAAACATCATTTAATAGTGAATCAAAGCTATAAATCACAAATTTGATTCACAAATCATTGCTAAAATCGAGTTATGATAATGATTCCTTAAATTTATATAGAAGATTCAGTATTTTAGTTATATTGCAAAAACAAGAGATTTTTTAACATTGATTCGAATTTCATTTTGAATTATAATCACATTAAAATGAGTTTTATGGTTGAAAAACTTGAATCAAAGTTAAAAATCTATCATGTTTGAAAACCTTCTCAATTTTCTCAAAATAAAAACCTTCTCAATCGATCCGGATTATATATATATATAATCTAGTTAAAATGGTGTAGGTGCTTAAAGTTGTTAAAGTGAGAAGCAATAAAAATTGGACAAATATCACATTATTTAATTAGTTGTTGGTCCGTGTACGATTTGTTGGTTTGTGTACGAGTTGTTGGAGGTTTTGGTTCGTGTACGAGCAATTGGTTTGCGATTTTTAGTAATACAAGCTTCTTGTGTATCAGTTGTTTATCATAGTTTAGCACTTATTTGTTAACTCATATGTAACTTGTAAGAGTGTATCATTCAATTTGCGAATAAAATGTATATTTCTATTAAGAGTCTTTTGTGAAGCAAAATTATGTATCATGTGTATTAGCCATAAGTGATGGCGTATCAAGTTTTTTTGTGGTTGTACATCAATTTTTATGTATAAAATTTAATTTTATGTATCTACTATTAATTAAATCACATATTAATTAATAGATTCAATGGTTAAGATCACTTCTCATTTTAACAACTTTAAGCTACTACACTACAATAACCCTCTCCTATATATATATGCACTTGTCTACTAACTTTGTTTTATAGCACGCATCCATACCTTGATTCCTTGGTGCCCCAAACAAGGTGGAGCATACACCGAGGGGGAGCACTTGCAAGCGTCCTACTCATTTAAATTGCATTCATCAAACGTCTTGAGCATCGATGGTAATGTATTTGATCCATGGATCCGCTAGAGTCAACATACAAGGAATGTAATTATCATGGGGGTGAAATGAGCAAGGGTGAGCTCGAAGATATGTGAGTAAATAGCGTGGAGTTGGTTAAACCATGATGATAGAAGACTTCACTAGGATGATGCAAGCTCATTAAAAATATAGGATCTGGGATCATCAAATACAATGAAGGGTTCATTCATACTCTAAATACTTTACCTCCTATACTTCAAAATCACCTTCAACCTTCAGGTTTCTTCTCATACTTTCAACTTATATACTTGAAGTACCTACATTCCTATCATGTCTTCTTCTCATCTCTCACGACCTCTTCTAAATTATTCAAGAAACACAAAATCACCTCAAACTTATTTCTCATGTTTTCTTCTCACTCGTCCAACCTATATACTCAGAGCACCTACCTTTTTCTTACTTCTTCAACCTATATACTCGGAGCACCTACCTTTTTCTCATTCTTCCAACCTATACACTCGAATCACCTACGTTCTTCTCATGTCTTCCTATCATTTCTTATGACTTCCTCTCAACTATCCAAGAAACACAAAATCACCTTCAACCTTTATTTTTCACGTCTTTTTCCTCATCTCTTCAACCTATATACTCGTAGCACATACCTTCTTTTCTTTCCTCCAAGTTATATATGCCTTCTTCTCATACATCCAACCTATATCCAAGAAACACCTTTTTGTTTCGACAAAAAATGGAGGAGTGTAAACGAGTAACTTTATAGTTTACATATTTTGTCATCATCAAAAAAGGGGAGATTGAAACTGCATATATTACGATATTTAATCTATATATTCTCTTTATGTTTTGGTGACGACAAACATGTAACTTGTAAAATATAACGTAAAGTTAAGAAGTTACTCGTAGATCTATACTTCAACTCACGGATATCTCATCATCCCTATTCACCACAAGGATACATTTATCAACTCGATCTTGACATCCCGAGACTCTTACTCATATAGGCTTCACCAGATGGATCGGGCCAAGCAAACGGGCTAGCCCATTAAGGCCCAATAGAGTTGAGCCCATTAAGGCTCATTAAGGACCAATCAAAGCTTTTAGAGATAGAAGGAAACTAGTGAATTCAAATTTGAATTAAGCTTCTAGAAGATGGAGGGAAACTAGTTGGTGCATGGTTTTGTCCAAACACCCTTTTATCAATTGGACAAATTACCCCTCTCCAAGTCAAGACTTCTCTATATAAGCCAAGGCATTTTCTTACTCCTCTCTTTGATAAGAAACCCACGACACCAACACCAAAAACACATAGAATTTCTCTCATGTCTTCTAATCATGGTTCTAGCATAAGGCATGGATCATGGTTACATTCTATATTTGTTCCACTAATACCAAAGTGTATTTAGTGAATTATAAGATGTCTCTACATGGAAGTGGTCATCCTTGATTACTTGTATATCATGTAGTAGAATGGGTTGCATAGAAGTGATTACATTTGATCACTTGTATGTCACAGAGTAGATTCGATTTTAATATTGTCATTCTTGTGTAGTTGTGTAGATCCAGATAGTGTATAAATCCGGATGTAGTGTTTGTATGTTGGTTAGTATTTTAGGCCTTAAAATACATTTGAGAAGTGGTAGATTAGTTCTAGCTAAGATTAGGACTCGACATTTAGCTTAGTGTCGAAAAATAATATAAGCGACGCGGTTTATGTGTTTAGGCCATAAAACACAAGGTTTGTTATGTTGGGCCACAAAACATAACGGGTTTGGTTGTACCCGAAGAATGACTCGACATCTAGCTTAGTGTCGGAAAATAATGCAAGCAACGTTATAAGGTTTTCTCCACCGAAAAGGGAGCTTGTTGATTAGTGAAGTAACTCTTGAGTTGGATACTCGGGGAGTGGAGTAGGGCGAAGAGGAGCTTTGTGACCGAACCACGCGAGGAACGAGAAGAGGAGCTTTGTGGTCCGAACACCCACTAAATAATTCACCGTGTTCCGGTTTGCATTTGTGATCCGACCAACTATAATTCACTTGTTATTGCAAATCTTATTATCGACACTTCTATTTTGACGTTCTTTTGGGGTTCAAAACTTTTGATTGGTGATTTTGATACGGAATAGATTTAAAGTTTTTTTAAACGACGATATCGTATTATTCCCCTCTACGGGGTAATTTTTCCACACATTTTTTCTTGCGGTAGTGTTCCCGAGTTGTTTAAAAATATTAAAAATACCGCTAAAATTATTTACTTAACAAGAATATAAATATCCAAAAGGAGTAAGCACGGATTTAATGTGATATGAAAATCAAAATAATTTTAAGCGGTTTGTACTTTATATACAAGCGACTAATTATTATATTTATTTAATGTTTTTATAAGGTTATATCTGGAAGAAAAAAAAAACTTTTACAAAAAAACTTTATATTGTACAGACTTCATCAACGTTCTATTCATGTGCTTAAAATTAAAAAAATCGCACATATTAAATTATATGCACTCTTGATATAATACACGGGTTTAGATATTAAATACGGCCTAAATTATTTATTTAACCGAAATATAAATATCATGTGTTAAGCACGAATTATTGTGCATGTAAACATAGATTACTCGGTTGTACTTTTATAAAACAACCAATAATATAATTCATATTTAAAGTTTATATAAGGAGATCTGGAAAAACATTCTAAAAAAGCTTTGTATTTTAACTTCATTAGCGTTCATCATGTGTTATTAAACTTACATATTGTGTGCAACATGATATTAATAGTTAAATCTAAACAATAAATCTCATAGCATAGGGTATGTCACTTATTAAACAAAAGTTAAATTTTTCACTGACAAATTATCGTTACAAAATATAAATAGATATTAATACATAATGGTAAATTTTTACGTAAAAAATAAATTTTATAACACGAGAATTTTTTACATGTTTGTATACTAAAAGTTTTTTTTGTTAAAAACTAGAAGAATTTAAACTGATGGGCAAATTCTTATATGTCCGTTATACTAAACTTAAAATTTTTAAAATAATTTTGTATCAGGGGGAAAACATTGTTACTTGCACGAAGATTATAGTAGAATGGTATCAAAGTGGGGATTGCAATCTTTTTGCCACAGGCATGTATCATTCAATTGAAAGTCAACAAAGTTAATTTATTAATCTTTCAAATCTAAGATAAGAAAAAGCAAAGTTTAGGAAAGTTTTATGGGCCACAAAAAAAAAGTAAGTATTAATTTATGATGATGATTTTTCAAATGTAAAAAAAACAAAAATATTAGGTTTAATAAAACTAAAACTTTAGTCGTTTATTAATATTTTATTTTTTTTTTTTTATATTTAAAATTTTAAAAATTATATAAATTATAAATTATCAAACTTACCAATTTTTATGCTTTTTCATAAATTTTTAAATTTAGCAAATACCCCCTTATATTTTACACCCCTTGATTTTATTATTTTTTCTAAAAAGACAAGTTATGTGTTGTTATTTAAAATTATTAGAGCTAACAACATTTTTGGTCAATGTGGTTTGCCGGGTTTAACATTTTTAATCTATTAGTTTGAAAAGTCTCGAATCATGTCCTGAATTAAACGATCGATAACGGGTTTGGTTTATTTTTTTGACTGTTAGTTTGACTAGTTAAAAAACATAAATTGACCAGAACACCTTTTTTCAATCTTTATTGTGATTATTATTATTGTCAATTTTTTAGAATCATAATCACTTTATTAAATCACTTTTATTATTATTATTATTATTTTTATTATAACATCACTTTGTTAAAAAATCGAATTTATAAAAAGTTAGTGGGGAGCCGAGATACTATCTAAAGCCTCACTCCTTATTATTATTATTATTATTATTATTATTATTATTATTATTATTATTATTATTATTATTTAAAAACACAAATACATCTGAACACTTCTATAAACAGATATATAGTTTCAGTTTTTAGCAAGTTAAAAATAAAACATACACAAAACTCTGAAACCACACAAAAACACAAACACCTTCACCTCTTCATCTTTATCAAAGCACCTCATCTAGTTTCTCATCCCACTTCACATCTCATCTTCATAACCACCTCAAACATACCGAAACACATCACCCAACTCTTTAATTCAACTACAAACCTACTCGCTAAATCCCAGTAAACCCATAAAAAATCACCTCATGATCTACACTAGATCCAAAAGTTGTATGTAAGAAAACACATTAAAACTCACATAGTTACAACGAAATTATGGTAGCCGACTATAGTGATGTTGACGGTGACGCCAAATACGTGTGGTTTGAAATGAAATGGTTAGGGTTTTAATTTTTTTTTAATTTGAGGACTTTTGTTTTTTTCTTCTAAATC
This sequence comes from Tanacetum coccineum, assembly GCA_026074375.1. Classification (NCBI taxonomy): domain Eukaryota; kingdom Viridiplantae; phylum Streptophyta; class Magnoliopsida; order Asterales; family Asteraceae; genus Tanacetum; species Tanacetum coccineum. The sequence goes on from BQNB010072400.1 coordinate 16,904, forward strand.
GAAGGAGTTTGTTAATGGTTTATGATGACGTATAATGCGTGTAACAGGCCTCCGGGCCTGGATTACATAAATTATACATGGGCCCAAGCCCAACAAGACAATCGCAAAGCACAATAGGCCAAAGTTAAGCCCAGTCCTGTGCTGACACGACCCGGGAGAAATAAGACGGATGTGATAGGCCTTTCGCGGACCAAGCAACATCCGCGGAAGGGGACCCACGTCCGTAAAACACGATTACTGCGACCCTTATCCGATAAGGGTCCCACTTCGGCCCACTAACAGAAATGAGCGAAATATTAGGAAAACATAATATTTGGCTCACCTATAAAAAAGGGTTACTCTGACACCCCACAAGGTATGATTTTCTGACCACATTCTACACACACACATACTCTTACATTCTCTAACAAATCATGAATACTTACTCTTACGTCGGAGTCTAATCGTGGGGTCCGTCCCCACGATAAGACTAACGGTTTGTCTTTATTTGTGCAGAAAATCAGCATCATCACTTGATTTAGTACAAGACCACTTCCATTGGCCCAGCCCAATAACCTTTTAGATTCGTTCTTTCAACTCATAACATTTTTTGTACTAACAGTTTCGTGTTGTTTGTGGTGGTGGCATGCGATTAGGTGGACGTTCGATGGCAAATGGTAGGCTGTGGTGGGTGTTTGTGGTGGTGAATCTATGAAATTGTACATTTTCAAACGATTCGTGTTATTTCTCTTTATAAGTTTAACTTGTGCGTACATGATGTTAAATTAAATACGGCTATAATTATTGTTAACAAGAAAATAAATATTAAATAGGGGTAGTATTAATCAATATTAATGCATAATTAAAAAGTTTATGTAAAAACTCTTGTGTACACGGGTGTTATAACTGTATAAATATTAAATGTTTTACATGATTTTATATAAAAGTATGCACGGGTTTATAAACTAATATGGCTAAAATTATTATTAACAGAAAAATAAATATCAAAATCCGGGTTATGATATAATAATTTTAAGAAAAAGGCTACTTATTAATATAATTTTTCGAATATGATAAATATTAGATTAAATGTGTGTTTGTTAAAACTAACGGTAGCAGTTAGCAGTTGCAGTTGCAGTTAGCAGTAAGCAGTTAGCATTAGCAGTTAGCAGTAGCATTTAGCAGTAGCAGTTTAATTTATAAAAGTGTTTGGTAGAATAGTTGTAACTGTAATTTTAATGTGTAAAATGACGTAATGCTAAATGCTACACGCTAAATGCTAATTCAAAAAGCATTGAAAAATTAGCGTTTTTATAATTTTATAAATGCTAACTGCTTTCTTCCAAACGAGCTTTATAATAATAATGATAAATGCTAATTATTCAAAAATGCTCTTAAAAATTGGCTGCCAAACACACCCTTAAGAGGGTGTTTGGGGTTGCGTTTATATGCAAATTATCTCTTATCGTGTTCTTAAAATGCAAAAACTCGGTTGTAAGTGTTTGTATAGTAAAAGTAAAAAAGAACTTATCTGCGTTTCAGACTCATTTTGTAAAAGTAGGTTTTGTAAAAGCAGGTGAAGACTTGCTTTTGTAAAATGCCAATCACATCTAATGACAAAATTACAAAATTAACCCTCAATTCTTTCATTGTCAAAACTGAAGCTCGCTTACAACTCGTTGGTTTTATTTTTTTATGAAAACAATTTTGATCAGTTAACACTAATAAATATGTGGATCTTGTAATCCGAAAATAAAACTCTTACATGTGTATGCATTTCTATCACATATTCACCCCGTGACCAAGGGACATGGTTTGCCATGGTGATGACTCAAGGTGGAGATGAATTTATAGTTTGCATGTTTTGAGAAGGAGAACTAAGGAGCTAGTTGAAAGCGATAAGAGTTGGTGAAATGATAAGGATACACATAGGATATGGTTTTTTATAAATAATTAAATATTAATAAGTAGTTTGTATGTTATATTTTTTAGTGAAATGTACGTTCATAGTAGGGTAAAAGTCATAGAATACCAACGTACTTTCTGAAATTTACCACAATGAACCATTTACTTTTTTATTACCGATATCACCAATGTACTTTCAAATTATTTTTCAACTTGAACAAAACGTTTGTACCGTTAGTTATTATGTGACAACGTTAGTCAATTTAGCTAACGATCGTTTGAGGAAGTTTCAAAAATCGTCCCTGTGGTTTTAATATATTTTTCTTTTTTTTGAAAATTTTTTCTTTCGAACAATTTTTTTCGAAAAAAAAAATTTCGAAATTTTTTAATCTAAACTTCTTTTTCCTCGAAAATTTTTTATGTTTCGATTTTTTTTCGAAAATTTTTACACATTTTTATAAAAAAATTTGAAATTTTTATTTTTTTTCGAAAATTTTTATAAAATTTTTCGAAAATATATATTTTTTTCGAACATTTTTTTTGAAAAAAAATTTTGAAAATTTTTTTCTAAACTTCTTTTTTTCGTAAATTTTTTATGTGTATAAATTTTTTTTCGAATTTTTATTATAAAAATTTTCTCGAATTTTTATAAAAATCAAAAATTTTTACACATTTTTATAAAAAATATCGAGAAATTTTTTATAATAAAAATTCGAAAAAAAATTTATACACATAAAAAGAAGTTTAGAAAAAAAATTTCAAAATTTTTTTTCAAAAAAAATGTTCGAAAAAAATATATATTTTCGAAAAAATTTGTAAAAATTTTCGAAATTTTTTCAAAAAATTTTCGAAAAAAAAAAAAAAATTTCAAATTTTTTTATAAAAATGTGTAAAAATTTTCGAAAAAAAAATCGAAACATAAAAAATTTTCGAGGAAAAAGAAGTTTAGATAAAAAAATTTCGAAATTTTTTTTTTCGAAAAAAATTGTTCGAAAGAAAAAATTTTCGAAAAAAAGAAAAATATATTAAAACCACAGGGACGATTTTTGAAACTTCCTCAAACGATCGTTAGCTAAATTGACTAACGTTGTCACATAATAACTAACGGTACAAACGTTTTGTTCAAGTTGAAAAATAATTTGAAAGTACATTGGTGATATCGGTAATAAAAAAGTAAATGGTTCATTGTGGTAAATTTCAGAAAGTACGTTGGTATTCTATGGCTTTTACCCTTCATAGTAGTATAAAATTTGTATTCATCATATATGCTTGCTTTTTAGAAAACCAAATGTCTCTTTTTGTCATTTTATATGTTTGAGTCTTAAATAATTTGATTTGCCAAACACTCAAAAAGTTAATTATCTGATTATTGCAATATCAAACAGCATAATCAAATCCAAACACTATTTTTCATAACCACGTTTTTTAACAGCTGATTATCTAATTATTCGTTTTTAAAACGCATAATCTATTTTGAATAAGCAGTCCCAAACACCCCTTAAGTTCATTTGGATACTAAAGTTAATGTGGATACCAAGGGACTAATCTCCACCATTCATCTCCATCTTGATCTAATTGATAAGATTAAACTCAAAGACCATTTTCATCCTTTTTTTTCAAATATTAATATCACTCAAACCGTTAATCGTTAAGCGAAAAAAATATATACCATCACGACGAGCATTAAATTATCTTTCTATCGATATCCACTTTGATATACTTTCGACGTAATTTTTTTTCGGTTTTTTTACGTTTTTTTCATTTTTTCGTGGTTGAAAGTTGCATGAGAAATAATATATGATATTAGTGTTAAATCATATATGATATTTTCATGCAAGTTTCAACAACGAAAAAAAAACGAAAAACAGGTGAAAAAAACGAAAGAAAAAATTTGTCGAAAGTATATCAAATTGGATATCTATGGAAAAATAATTAAATGCTCGTCGTGATGGTATATTTTTTTTTTCGCTTAATGGTTAATGGTTTAAGAGATATTTAAGTTTTAAAAAATATGTGAAATAATAAAAACCTTTTAATCTCAGTCATTGATTTATTTTTAGATGGATGGTGTAGATGAGTCCCTGATATCCAACCTTTTTTGGTATTCAATATAACTCTCCTCTAAATATTAATCGATATTATCATAATAAAACATTTATGTAAAACTTAGTGCGTGCACGAAGTATTATCAATACTATTATCGTAAAATGATTGTTTAAACTGAGTTCTTCATTTGTTTGAGTTATATTATTTTGAAAGTTCATTCATTAAACTTACTCTTTACTCAAAAGATCTACAATAACTATACGAAAACAAGCAGGATTACCCGCGCGTTGCTGCAGGACGTTAATTTTCCGCGCGTTGTTGCGGGCCATTGTTATTATTATTTTATTTTTTTGTGCGGGTTTATTTTTTCGGTCTCATGTTTAATAGTTTATTTTTTTCTTATATGGCTTTATGTGTTGGGCCTCATGTTTAAAGGTTTCTTTCTTTTGTTATATGTTTTTTTTTGTGCGGGTTTATTTTTTTGGTCTAATGTTTAAAAGTGCGGGTTTATTTTTTCGGTATCATATTTAATAATTTGTTTTTTTTCCTTATATGAGTTTATGTCCCGCGGGTTGTTGCGGGGCGGTAAAATTTTTTTTTTTAAATGACATCGTTTAATGCAATCCAAAGTTGTACGTTTGTGACTATGTCGATTATTTTAAAGTTGAATCGGTACTTTTGTAATATTTTTATGGCGTTTTTTTTAAAATGACACCGTTTAATGCAATTTAAAGTTGTACGTTTGTGACTATGTCGATTATTTTAAAGTTGAATCGGTACTTTTGTAATATTTTTTCCCCTCTATTTTAAAAATAAATAATTGGGCCGGAGGAGCCCAGGCCCAAAATGAAAGCCCAGTATTGTAGAATCACTGTAGCTTCTACCGTACAACGGTAAAGTATGTATTGTAATGAAACACCATATTAAAACCTACCTGAAAAAATTCTTCAAAATGGCCATCATATAACACTACTATAAATAGTTATGTAATGGGCCAATATTAAGTTTGAACTTACAAGTTACAAGTATGCTTCTGGCATATAGTCATATACCTAGCATCCAACAAAATATCTTTCTAAAACAAATATAAAAATAACAGAATCATCTATCATACACTTTTATTAATACTTTAATTATCAAGAAATAGGTCCCTCTAATTACATTGATGTCATGTGCTTTACATGTTTGTAAGAAATCAGTGTAGCATGATAATGTTCTTGCTACAAAGTTGGTACATAATATTTTCACACAAGTTATTTAAAGATTTGATATGTGTATTAATAGGTATATTGAAGGAGAAATATCGATAACATTTTTCATATGCGAATACTCTTTTCCTCTTAAAATCAACTAGCAGAGTACCTGCGCGTTGCGGCGGCGGGTACCCTGTGATTAACCGAAGAAAAACAAAAGAAAAATGATCTCAATCAGGTCCGGTTCACCATTTTTATAGGTTCTGACCAGTTCTCTCCGGTTCGTTTTCCGTCGGTTATTATTTGCTAGCCGAACCGGTGACCACTCATGTTCCCGGTTGAACCCGTTGGTTTGGTCAGGCTTTCAAAACTACATGTATTAGCATATAAATTGTATAAAGCTTTGTGTGTTTTATTATTTTGTACAATGCGTATAATAACATGTACTTTTCATTTTAGGGTGTTTTAAAAATTACATTAATTAGTAATTGGTGTTTTAAAAATAACATTAAATGTGTTGACCACTCAATAAGTATGTGTTTGTGCATTGATTAATTGTACATATTGCATGATTGTTTGTATTATTAAATTTCAACTTTTTGTTGTTTGCATTAGAGTTTGTACAATGTGCATCAATACTTGTATTACTTAATTTTTTTGCATTAAATAAAGAAATAGATACTAATTTGCTTTATATGTAGTATAGATGTCTAGCAGTCTAGCTTGCAAGTTTTTGTTCGTTTTGAAATAAGTGCTCAACCTTGATATTACATGTCACTCAAAACATTTCTAAAATAACAAGAAAGTATTTGATTGTTCATGATAATCTTTAGGGCTTATTCTTCAAATGCCTCAAAAGTACAAGTGTGGTGGTGTTGTGTGCCCTACCAACTTTTTGATTTCCAAAATACCTAAAGAGAATTAGGCAACTTAAGAGACTAGGGAGACCTAATATAAAATTAATAAAGTACAATTTGTTGTACTTGTTTGTGTAAGAGTTTACTGTAGCTATGTTTTGTACTATTATACTCCTATCTTGGGAGACATATGTATTTATACTCGAGACGACCTTTCTTTTGTCTTTTAGTGTAAAAAAATTCAACATGAATAATCTTGGGCGACTAACGTATTGTATTTTATATCTTGGGCGACCTCATTTTATAAGGTACAATTTAAATAAATTTTTTCACAGTATACTCAAAAACAAGTACAAAACAAATTTAATTCAAACCTCAAAAAGTATACCAAAAACATCTCAAAAATCCTAAAAATACATGAATTTGCCTACCCAGAACACACTAAAAACACCTCAACAACATGAACACCACCACCCAATCTCATCACCACTAAACTCCATCACCACCAAAACCCCATTAAAACCCACCGCAGGTCGTAAATGGTAATCAAAACCACCTCCACTGAAACCCTAATCTATCAAAACCCCAATGACTACTGTAGCATAAACCCTAATTAATTACTTAATGGAAGATGCAATCGAAGTATTAGATGCGAAGATCACCATTGGAAGAAGGTAATACACGTGTACTTTGTAACTGTTAGTTATCCAACCAATTGTACTCATAAGATAGGAGACTTGCTAGGCTCAAAATGCTACATCAGATGGAGCAAATAAATTTTTTCAAGGGTATGAGATCTAGTTTTAGATTCTCGGGATACGATAGATTTCCATGTTGGAAATTTATTTTATCAGCTTTGTTCAATGTGTGAAGCTATCATGTCTTCCCCTTTTATGTTAAAGATCTTCCTTATAAGGATTATCCAAATCCATATTTTACTTCACGCTTTGACCTTTTCACTATTCTTACACTTAAGATCAACCAACTCAAATAGCCATTTGATAAAAACGTTTGTGAAGTAATTTAAAAAAGGATTTGGGAGTGTTTGTCCAATATCAAAGAGATAGAGAAGAAGTATTAGACAAAGGGTGTGTTTTGGGTATTCCTCAAATGTAAATGGTTTAGTTGGAAATTAACCATGATTGGGTTGATGAGTTGCCATAGTTATGAAAGAAAGGAATATGCCAAATGAATATTCTCTCATTGGTGAGCAAGTATGGATGTTGGATGGATAAATTTGAATTTTAAATTCAAATCTTATTAAGCACATGTCAGATAAGATGAGAAGAAGTGAGTTGGCATGATGTGATGTTTTGGAGCCTAAAGTTTTGTGATTCAAAATTTGAAATCTATCCAACATTTGAGAAAAGGATAAGAATGAGTTGGAAGTAAGTTGACAATGGGTTGGATTGATGTGATGGTTTAGATCCTAAGATCACATTCAAAATGAATGATTGAGATAAGAAGATGAGGTGGCAAAGTATGTTAGGGAGGATTGATGAAGTATATAGGAGAAGTTTGGTGATGTTTTGATATTTGAATTCAAGCTTATGAGAATGGGAGAAGTGTGTAGAGAAAGCTTTGAGTGTGTATATGTGTAGCTTGAATTCATAGGAGAAGTATATATGAGTGTAGAATTGAAGAAGATAATGAATAGGGAATGTGTGGTAGAGAATGTTGTGATTTGATAGAAAGGAGACTATATTGGAATGTTGGGGGACAAAAAGTACATCAAGTACAAAGGTGTAAAGAATGGGAATTGTCCCATGTGAGTATTATTTGGGGAAGGTTTATATGGAGAAAGGTTTAAGCTTAGAGATGGTGTTGATGATGAAGAAGAGAATAATCAAAGTATTGATTATGGTTTAATAATCACATTGCCAATAAGGGAGTAAAACCCATTACTTTCGTTTGATGGTATATTGAAAGTATACGCGTACTAGGTTTAGAAAAATGTTTTGGCCTTGGCTAGAGGCAATTGATAAAAGATTTGAGTTGGCATTTTGTTAAAAACGGGAGGATTTGTTTTTGCTCCTCTATAAGTTTAAATCTCGTTTGAAGTGTTCCCAAATTGTCACACCTCGCTAAAGCGAGCACAAGGTGCGACGTATTAATAACATCGCATAAACACTATAGCATACATCACACTACTTGTGTTACGTTACTTTAGGTAATGGGAACTATTTTAGAAACTTGAGTCGTTTTGGTAACGAGAACTATCTTTGGAAGCTTGAGTCATTTTGAATTTTTGACTTGTTTTAGTAAATTGAATCTGGTTTGGAATCTATTTTTGGACATTATCCCTTGGAACTATTTTATGCTCAGAATCCTGTGAGCTCACCAACTATTTTCATAGTTGACCATTTTTATTATGCTTTTCAGGTAATCAATTTGACGTGGAAATTGTGTGATTGCATTGTGTGGACATTTTATTTAAATGTCGATGTCTTGGAAAACGCTTGTCTTATTTTAGAAACTCATGTTCGGGAAACTATTTATGTATCATGTTCTCATTTCAAAGACTTGTATTTGAAATGGTTATTCGGATAAATTTTATTTTTATCTAAATTATGTATGGTGTTTTATCTATCATCTTATGCGATGTTATTAATACGTCGCACCTTGTGTTTTTGCTTTAACGAGGTGTGAATTATTGGTATTAGAGCCTAAGGTTATAAAGAATGCCAGTTTTTCTAAAACAAAAACCTCACCTATAACCAAAATACCTTTTCTAAAAATATCAAACATGATACGTGTCGACTAGTCCGAACATTGCATCATTAGACCTCAATTAGATATAACCTGATTAACTATGTCTAATTCAGGGAGTATTATGCAATGCTAGGAATATAGATTATTTTAGATGAATTTTAAAATTCGACTTTCCACTTTGATCACTAAAAAGCATACTAAGAATCATGTGCATCATACACTGTATACTTTTGTGTGTCTAATATTTGCGTTTAAGTATGCCATGCTTTGTTCTAATTGATTATTTTATGTTTTGAGTGTGCTTTTATTCGGTTACTTTTGTCATAGTTGTCACTCAGTCCCTAAGTACATTTGTTACTACGGACACCTCTACCATCACAGTATGTCTCAGCGATTGTCTTCGCATGCTGATGACTCAGCGAGTAAGTCACGACATATACCTAGCTACTTAGCATACCCCTACCCTGCACGGGACCCCGAGGAGGACCCGTCGATAAATTCTGAGTCGGTGCTCAAGAAGAGCAGCAGATGGACTACATATGCTCGACATGTAGAGACGTTCATTCTTTCATTATTCGAAACTAGGTCGCCTTTATTTCGGTCACGCTTTTGTCTTATTCGTCGCACTACTTAGCCAACAATATGGCTGTGAATGTGAGCATAAGTTCCCGAGTAGTACATAACCATTGAGTGGTTTATTGATTCATACCACAGCGTTATTGGATGACTATTTTGATACATCATAACCGTCTTAGCTTCAGCTGGGAGTTGAACTCCAGCTGGTAGTCGACTTGTTAGAAGGCCATTTATGGCACATAGAGCTCGCTTGACCTTAATGCATTTTTAAATCTCAAAGTATCTTTTAATACTTCATAAACATCGTCGCCATAGTTACAAGATTTTGTTTTTGAGCAACGTCAAAGTTGAGTCAATTTTCCAAAAGCATTGTGCTTCTTAACAATTTCTAACGTAATTTCATGACAGTTCTTGTTTGATGAGTTGCGAAATTAAGTTTCAACTTGTTACATGGTTTAAGGCTTTTGAAGAATTTGCTCCAGAATGGGCAAAGCTTGGATGACGTGATTTGGATACTTCTTTACACTTGCAACATTTCTATGCTATTATTTATACGCTATGTTTCTAAGCGTTCTTTATTCTTGGTCATATTTCGGTCTCAGTACGACACATAACTCGTTTTTTCCCGCGCCAATTCTAGCATTAATAGACGTATACGAATCTATCTTTCGTATTGCAAGTGACTATTTTCTCATCTGTAACACCTCCAAAAATGTGTCGCAGCGGAAATATGTCCGGGAGTGTTACTTCATAATACATTAGCACAAGATACAAGAGAACGACCTCTAAATGTGTCGTTTGAAAAGTAATCTCGTTGATTTTCTTGAAATTGATATAACATTTGTCCCATAATTGCATCACAATGAAAAGCTTGAAAGCAATACAACGAGATTTGATCATTTGTATGTAAGTAGAAATCCATGAATGAAATCTTGTCAATTTAGACTCCAATGCACATCAAGTAAGCCAAGCATCTAATTCACCCGAGAAAAACATGCTTAAAAGTGTCAACATAAAGTTGGTGAGTTCATAGATTTTTGTATATGTAAATGTTGAAATCAAAAGATTTATAAAGTATGCATGAATATTTCAATCCTTATAATAGTCGCCAAAAATGCAAGTGTAAATGTAGAACCGAAAGAGTATAGTGTCTACTGCTTCACCACAGTATAATGAAAAATATAATGAAAAGTGTTTTAGTAATCAGTAAAGTTCCAACAAAGTAGTGTGGACCACGAGATTTCTAAAATGTATTGACTACTATAACAGATACAGTAGCACATAAAATGGTATCTAACTAGTACTAATGCCCTAGAGCTCATGACAAACGAAGGTAGCTAATTTATGTAGCATATATATGCCAATTTGTATTCCAGCCCTAACCGGTGTCTGACCAATAGACACCCTATGAGATTACATGTGTATATAAGCTTATTATATCGGAGTCCCCGTGGGTAGTGAGCGCTACTCACGTCAGATGGGAAATTTAGTCCTAAAAAATCTATTTTAACATTGCACCGCTGTACTATTAATCCAGTACAACTCCGTCTAGCAAATGACGAGTCATGATAGTTTCGGGCAAGATAGGTGGACTACTCGCTTACATTAGGCAACACGTAAACATGAGATGATAACCAAAACACTTGTGTCCAATGAAGAAATAACCATTGTATTCATAAACAACTTTAAATACTTAAATCCATAAGTAGAAAGAGTGTGATATCAATCAAGTAACCGAGTTTGTAATCGGTATGTAAACAATTTTGTAAACGTGTATGTAACCAAGTTATGAAATCGAGTATGCAATCAGTTATGTAAAAGAGATTGTAAATGAATGTGTAAACAAATTGTAATGAGCATGTATTCTCCCTCGAGATTTGTAAAGTAATTGTAAAACAAGTAAAAGAGGGGCTATAAACTCGCCTCTATGTTGTAGAACGATTGGCAAAAATGCACCTATAGCATAACATAAACGGAAACCGGAACGGCTCGACCAAGAAGTTGCAGTTTATCTTAACGGTTATGACCCACTAGCCTAGGATAACGTATTTGGGAAGTGACTATTTTCTCATCCACCATGTGGATTGACATCGTTTTTACCGTGGAAACCTGTTACTTTTGACGTTTCGTTCTTGAAGACATTTAAAGAGATGGGTTATGTCATTAGTTGCCTTAGGAGCAACTCGCTTAGGAACGTTATCACTCTAGTTGTTTGGTTATATAACCATCGTCTAGGAGTATCCTTTTGCGATAAAAGGATTAATAGGATATTGAGCACCTCACGCTTATCAATTAGGTTATTTGCTATAATCAAGATAACAATTTTCGTCCTGATGTTCGTGTTTCGAAGATGGTACTGATTTGAATGAGTCGAAGTCCTTTGGTAACAAAACATTTACAAGTAAGATATTTTCTTGAATACCTTTTAAAACGTAACGCACTGGTAGTTTTCAATGGTTACATCATTTTAGTATCAAAACCTATGTTTTATAAGGTACGTTTAAACATCAAATTATGTTGAATATTATTATTTAACCCACGTTTGAAAACTAATAATAATAATAATAATAATAATGAAATGTTTTTATTATAAAATATAAAATTTATTTGCATCAGTGTCATTGTGCTTGACTATTATGACTTGGAAATTGAATTTTTTTTTGTTATACATTTACTCAAAAGATATTTTTAGTCAAAATCTTTTATCATGATTTATGTGAAAAAAACCAACTTTGTTAAAGGTTATTACGAAATACAAGCCTTTTTACAGACATATCTTTTTGCTGATTGTCATTATTTAAAATTTAAACCTATGCATGGAAGAATGTTTACCTTTTCTCTATATAAACTTTTGTGGCATCTTTGTTTGCACAATTTGTATTTAAAAGTTACATTATATATATGTACGTTACTCGAATTATACTTTTGTCAAAGTATTTACTCAATTGAATGCGGTGGACAAATTTTAAAACCATACCTCTGAATAGAAACACGCGTAACTCAGGAACGAATCTTGGAAACCAGTTACTGTACATCTGTATTATACAAACCTAGACCAGATACAAGCCTTGTTCACCGGAATTCAGGCCGTTAATCGATTTGACTTATGAGAAGTTAGAAGAAGTATACTTTTTCAAAATAGCTAACGGTTTAAAAGTAGAAACCAATAAGGCTGTCGCGGGTGTAGAATAGAACTATAAGATCATACGTTTACCATCGGCTTGATCACTTTTAGTCATGGTAGTTTGACATAATTATGGGAATGGATTGGTTGTCAAAGCTTAAGCCTGAGATAGTTTGCCACTAGAAGATAGTCCGGATCCCTTTATCGAACACAGAGATATTAGAAGTTCATGGAAAGCGCCCTGAGAGAAAACAAAAGCATTTGAAGAGTTTAAAGACTGACGAGTAGAGACTCGAAGACATCCCTGTTGTGCGTGATTTACCTGGAATATTTCCAAAGGATCTATCAGGATTACCCTCGTCTCGCGAAGTAGAGCTTTACATAGATCTAATTCCTGGAGCAATGCTTGTTGCAAAGTCGCCATACCGATTAGCACCTACCGAGATGTAAGAACTATCCAACCAACTCAAGGAACTCCAAGACAAAGGTTTCATACGACCTAGTTCTTTGTCTTGGGGAGCTCTAATATTGTTTGTCAAGAAAAAGGATGGTTCTTTCTGTATGTGTAGGGACTACCGAGAGTTGAACAAACTTACCATCAAGAACCGCTACCCTTTCCTACGGATCTATGACTTGTTCGATCAGCTACAAGGGTCACCGTACTTTTCAAAGATAGATCTATGATCCGGTTATCATCAGTTGAGAGTGCATGAAGAAGATATTCTAAAAACCACGTTCAGGACTAGATACAGACATTTTGAGTTCACGTCCATGCCTTTCGGGTTGACCAATGCTCCTGCGTTGTTCATGGACCTTATGAACCGTGTATGTATGCCATATCTGGATAAGTTTGTTATCGTCTTCATCAACGACATTCTGATCTATTCTAAGTCTAAGGAAGAGCATGAGATTCATTTGAAGTTGATATTAGAATTGCTAGCGAAGGAGAAAGTGTACGGGAATTTTTCTAAGTGCGAGTTTTGATTACAAGAAGTTCATTTCCTCGAACATGTGGTTAACATTGAAGGTATCCATGTGGACCCCAACAAGATCGAACCAGTGAAGAATTGGAAGCCCCCGAGAACGCCAACAGAAATTCGTTAATTTCTAGGATTGGCAGGGTATTACAGGCGATTTATCGCTAACTTCTCGAAGATTTCCAAAACCCTTACCCTATTGACTCAAAGAGATAATAAGTTTGAGTGGGGTGAAGAACAAAAAGAAGCGTTTCAGACACAAAAAGATCAGTTGGGTGACGCTCTAATTCTGGCACTTCCTGAAGAACCAGACGACTTTGTGGTTTATTGTGATGCATTGAAGTAAGGTTTTGGTTGCGTTTTAATGCAAAGAGGCAAAGTGATCGCTTACGCATCTTGATAACTCAAAATCCATAAGAAGAACTATACCATTCATGATTTGGAGTTGGGCGCAGTTGTATTTGCTCTTAAAATCTGGAGAACCAGACGACTTTGTGGTTTATTGTGATGCATTGAAGTAAGGTTTTGGTTGCGTTTTAATGCAAAGAGGCAAAGTGATCGCTTACACATCTTGATAACTCAAAATCCATAAGAAGAACTATACCATTCATGATTTGGAGTTGGGCGCAGTTGTATTTGCTCTTAAAATCTGGAGACATTATCTGTTCTGAACAAAGAGTGTCATCTACACTGATCATAAGAGTCTCCAGCACATCTTTGATCAGAAAGTGTTGAACATGTGCCAGAGGTGATGGATCAAACTTTTCAGCGACTATGATTGTGAGATTCGCTACGCATTGAGTAGGAAGGAACGAATCAAACCGAGACGAGTTAGAGCCTTGAGCATGACGATCCATTCAAGATTCAAGGAAAAAATACTAGAGGTACAGAGTGCCATTTCTGAGAACATCAATACTCCAGCAGAAATGTTGCGAGGATTGGACAAATAGTTCGAAAGGAAGGACGATGGCAGACTTTATTTTGCCGATCATATTTGGGTACCCTTATCTTGTAACGTGAAAACTTTGATCATGGATGAAGCCCATGCAACAAGGTATTCTGTACATCCTGGAGCAGACAAGATGTATTATGATCTGAGAGACTTATATTGGTGGCCTGGAATGAAGAAGCATATTGCTACGTACGTCAGCAAGTGTCTGACTTGTTCTAAGGTCAAAGCTGAACACCAGAAACCCTCGGGATTGCATCAATAATCAAAAATTCCCAAATGGAAATGGGAAAATATATCTTTGGATTTTGTGACGAAACTGCCAAGAACCAGTAGCGGACACGACGCGATTTGGGTCATTGTGGACAAACTGACCAAATCTGTGCATTTCTTAGTTATTCGTGAGGACTACAATATGGAGAAATTGGCAAGACTTTACCTTAATAAGATTGTAGCAAGACACGATGTGCCAATATCTATTATATCTAATCGCAATAGCAGGTTTACATCACGATTCTAACAAATGTTATAGAAAGCGTTAAGAACACAGTTGGATATGAGTACTGTCTACCATCCATAGATTGACGGTAAGAGTGAGCGTACTATCTAAACATTGGAAGACATGCTTAGAGCCTGATTAACTGACTTTGGTTTAAACTGGGATCCTCACCTACCGTTAGTTGAGTTTTCTTACAACAATAGCTACCCCTCGAGCGTGAAATGTGCTCCGTTTGAGGCATTATACGAAAGCAAATTCCGAATGCCCATCGCTTAGCCAGAAATCGGAGAGAGCAAGTTAATTGGACCAGAGATTATCCAGGAGCCCACAGACAAGATCGTTTTGATCAAGGAACGCCTTAAGACGAAAAGAGATTGCCAAAAGAGATATGTTGATAATCGACGCAAGCCCTTAGAGTTCAGCATCGACGATAAGGTACTACTCAAGGTATCACCTTGGAAAGGTGTTGTAAGGATCGGCAAGAGAAGTAAACTTGCCCCGAGATACGTAGGACCATTCAAGGTCATTGATCAAATTGGTCCTGTAACTTATCGATTGCGTTTACCACAAGAACTAAGTGGCATTCATGACACGTTTCACGTGTCAAACCTAAAGAAATGCCTAGAAGATGCGAATTTGCACTTACCACTAAAGGAGACAAGGTTGATAACAGATTACGTTTCGTTGTAGAGCCGATCCAGATCATGGACCATAAGGTCAAGAAACTGAAA